>JAUCMU010000125.1:11129462-11141192 GCA_032275025.1 Enteromius treurensis | reverse complement strand
ATACCGTGTTGCAAGGACCCGCCCTCCTCTGCTTCTGATAGGCTTGTGACGTTAGTTAAAGCTGCGTTCCTCTCATAAAATTGGTAGGTAAAATAAATTGGCTCGAAAATATTACACCGCATGCGCAGGCTCTAAATTTTTTTTTTTTTTTTCGCAGCCGCACGCCGGAGTTCCGGCACGGTGCCTGAATACTTTAAGCCCTGCAGTAGGTAGAGGCACATGCAAATGCTGTAGAAAGCTGAATATAACTTGCATGATTTTATTGATGCTAGTATTGTAGAATTACTCCCTTTAAACTTTGAATTGAAGTCTTACTTTGTCAGTTCCAGAATGTGTGCATGGGATCATTTTAATATAAACCCTCTGGATTTTTACATATTAGTGCAGTAACTTAATTGCAAGGCCAAACTGATTTCTTTGATTACGTTTGGTGCTTGACTTTCAGGCACATATTCATCTTGGATATTTTGGATTGCTTCTTAAATAGCAATTGTCTACTGTGATGAAATGAGAGTGAGGTGTTTTATGCCAACTACGCTTTGAGAAATGGGCTTTTTGGGGGGGAATGTTTGTAGGTCAGCCTGCCTGAAACATGTTTTACCTGTAGGTTCCAGCTGTTGAAAAAGGCTTTGCTTGCTTTCTATCTCAGTGTCATCTTTGTGGGTCTCTGATAGTGCTGAGAGGGAGAAAAGGAGAAAAGTATGGATTTTGAAGAGGCTGTATTCCCCAGTGGGCTTTTATACTGAGAGCCTCTTCACAGCCAGTCTAATTATAATGTTCAGAGTCATTGTGCCCCCTTCTGCCCGTTTTCAGGGGAAAGTAGCTATGAGCCAAAAGCCAATGTTTTGTGTTTTTAAAGGAATGCTGATAATTTTATATATATAAATTTTAAGTGTGATTATATCAGAGTGTCAGAGAAACTGGTGGGCTCTTTTGAGTTGGGCCAGTAAACAGCCACCTAGCAATCATCCTCAATACCCTAGCAACCACCCAAAACCACTTAGCAACCACAACACACCCTCTAAAATTAACTTTTTTGTGGCATAGAAAATGTAAAATGTAGTATCATGTAATTTATTCTAAAAAGGTTCAGCATATCACTTTCTGCCTTTCATTTTACTTATACGTTATTGTTTTTTCATTTGGGAGCGTAATGAAATCAGATCTTTTGTGACGTTCAAAATAGAATCTTTTTAAACTTGGTTTATTCCAGATGAAATCTTGTTGAAGTGATTTTGTTTCCCATATCTCACTGGAAGTTAATGTTAGACTAAAGGTTGGTTACTCTGGGATAATATTTCAAGATCAGTTTGTCAGAACTCATCAATTTATTTTCAACAATTTGCTGTCCTTCTGGATGCTTTGCGGATGTCTTTATTGGTTGCTATGGGAACACCATCCTTGATAGTATCTTGTGTAGCCATGGACACTGAAGAAGTCTAAATGTTGATGCAGATCGTGTCCATGTCTATTGCTATCATGAAAAAAAGGCACGTTGACACAGTCAAAGTGTTTCCTCAGCTGTGGCAGTGAAATGTAGGTGTCGTTAATCATCTGGATATTGATTCAAGATTAGATTTGTGACACTTTTCAGTTTTTTTGTTGTCTGCATAAACTTCCAAGACGAATGTGCTTCTCTTCAGCAGGGTCTATCTGTTCAGAGACCTTTTTTTCCCTCTCTTGAGCCTCCACTTTTTGATAAGCTGCAGAAATTGTCACCAAGATCCAACATGTCTGATGATTAATGCTGACGCGTTGTCTGTCCCACTGTGCTGCTGGAGGATTGTACATACGGACGGCCCTGTGACTCACTCGCTCTCTTAAATGCAAAACTCTATCAAAAGAGGTGTGGTAAAGAGCCACGAGAGACACGTTGTGACTTTTGTAACCCTGGAAAGTACAGAGTGCATTGATTTTCTTTTCTATTCTTTCCTTCAAGGAACTGTCGGAGTGTCCTTGGTGAATTAGCCTTTACATGACACAATATCATCAGCATATATTATTAGGCCTCTGTAACCTCCTTGAACATCTGTTATGATGAATAGATTGGAGCCCTAAATACAAGGTATTCCCAATGACTTTTTAAGTTTTTTTAGTTTTTTTTTAACTGGATAATACACAAATTTCCTTTATATAATATTCAGACTTATCCTGTGTTTACAGTGTTGTATAATTTTTTGTTTTTCATGTTTATTACAAAATAGTTAAATAAATTAAATGAGTTTTAACTCATTTAAAATGTACTTCTGTAAAATACCAAGGTCAGTAAGATTTTTAAGTAATGTAGCCTTTAGTTTTATTTAATTCTTAATAAAAGACGCCGTTCCTTAACAGACATAACTGAAAGGACTGACTACTTGTTTCAGAAGCTGCTCTGACAGCTTCAGTGTATTCATTCAGTGAAGGATTCATCAGAGTGGTTTAAGTAAGGGATTATGGCTGTCTGCGCATTATCCTGCTTATTACACGGCTACTTGCCACATAAGGAAAAAAACTGGACATGAATGTGAATTTGAAACATTTTATTGGCATATTTGTTTTAAAGTAACATTTTCATCCTTCTGCGAAACGATATAGTACCACGTGACTAACATTCAAACGTAAGACAATTTATAACATCTACATATGAATATATGACAACGGATGTATTTTAGTTATTTACAAGTATTAAATTGCACCTTATGTTGTCCAGTGTTTGTCACAAGATGGCGCCAAACGGTAATCTTTGTTGGCGCGGAGGGATTTTAGACAAACAAGTAGTACCGGCTATGCGTTATTACTTTTGAGCAAAAGGACGACCCTGCAAATGTCTCAACTGACCAATCAGAATCAAGCATTCCAGAGAGCCGTGTAATAAATATTATTAAAATGTTTTCAGTTTGAAAATATTTGAATATGCAGTTTATTCCTGTGAATTTTCTCAAGTCTTCAGTGCCACATGATCAGAAATCTAATATGCTTATTTTATTTTTACCAACAGTTTTATCAACAGTTAAACCAGTTTTAATGCATAAATAGCTCGTTTATTTTCAAATAGAAATCTTTTATAATTTTTTTTATGTCTTTACTCTCTCCTTTGATCAATTTAATGCTGCTCAGTAAAAAATATATTTATTTTAATAAATAAATCTTACTGACACCAAACTTTTGAACAGAGTGTACATCATACCACTATTACTACTATATTTTATTGATCAGATTCTGCTTTTAGAGTTTACTAAATATTATGCGGAAAATGAATACAAAATGACACAAATACCTACTATAAATCAAAGGAACAAAAACCTCTCAATGCAAAAGTCAAAACTCCTGACACCATGACTCACATCGCGGAACAATTCTGTTATTACTATACATGTATGATTAATAGTCACCTACTGTGTTTGTGATATCAAAACAGAAACTGTAGCTATGGCCTTGTCATTTTGTGAGCCATTACTCATTTAGTCATGAATTTAAAAAATGAGGATAAGCAATCACTGCAGCACTTTCAAACGCAATACTATAAACATTAAAACAATTATAGCCTACTACTTTTAAGATTTGCCAGAATACTGATCGATTTCAATATCCTGAAATCCCCATAGAGCGTAGAGAAGCAGTGAAATATTACTCTGCTTTTTGTAAACGTTCAAATGTGTGAGAACTAAAGGAGCTGACAAGTTACAACATAGATCAGTCTCACTTTGAAATCGCTTTGCTGATGTGTAAAGAGACCTTAAAGAAACCAATTAAACTTTAGCTTTGGGTCACTGCATGGGAAGCCTTGAGTGCTTTAATTATTCAAAAGAGTTTTGAATAAAAGTATAAAATATAATGGTAACATTTTTAGTCGTTGCACAATATTTTAAGCGGGGCCTTATTTGAAAAACTTTATGATCACCTCCAATTAATCTTGTTTGCTTAGAACTTTATTACCTTATTTCCCCCAGCTATCATTTGGTTGTATGTGGAACATTTATAACAGTAAGTTTGAGAAACTCATAAAACTCCATTATCGTCATTTTTCTGTTCCTCGTTATAAAAGCCTAATGGAATTAAACGCAGGACTTACATAAAGTCACATCAGCACTTTTCACATCCATCTCTAACACTTAAATCTAATGTATCATTTATAACAAGAACTGCTTCCACTGCACTTTTACAGACAGTGAGCAGGTACAACACAGTGACTACATACACTACTGTTCAAAAGTCTGGGGTCAGTAAGAATTTTGTGTGTGTGTGTGTGTGTGTGTGTGTGTGAGAAAGTAATACTTTTATTCAGCAAGGATGCATAAAATTGATCACAGCAGGAAAAAAAAAAATCGTATAAACAGTTTTTTCACTTTTTCTTAAAAGTGAATCACAAGTTCCCCTATCGATAAGATTAATATAAGATGTATTTCTTGAGCATCAAGTAAGCATATTGGATTCTATGCCACTGAAGACTGGATAAATATTTGCTGCAAATTCAGCTTTGCCAACACAAGAATAAATTATATTTAAAATATATTAAAATAGAAAACAGTCATTTTAAATTCTAATAATGTTTCACAACATTATTGTTTTTACTGCACTTTAAGGTGCCCCTACTATGGATTATGAAAGGTTTATATTTTGGTTCTTGGAGTCTCAATAACAGGATGACATGCAAGGTCAAAAAACGCTTTCATTTTCTTATAGGCATTTTTTTTTTACCTTATTTGTTCAACGACTCCCAAACGATTCGTTTAATGATTCATTTTTCCAAACACCTCCAGTGATGGGTTGATTTCATTAAAAGCATTTTTGTTCTTTTTTAATTTTTTTGGGAAGAGTAAGACAATAATATTACAGTTACAAAACACAAAGACAAAATAAATAAAAATGAAATAATTTAAAGCAGTGTTTGTGAGCTTTTAACACTCCAAAAGCAGCACCTAGTGGCAAAGAATGAATTTGCATTTTGGTTTAGAGCCAACTCGAAAAGTTCAACAAGTGGGCGGGCAATATGCTAATGTTTGGCGTCAACATAAAACGGCCCAGGGCTCATTCAAAAACTCGTTTAAATTATTCAGTTTATTCTTTCTTTTGAGAGACAATAAATTTATACACGTTGTACTTTCAGATGCAAAACATTGCAGGATGTTTCCATTTACTGTGTTACACACTGCTGGAAAGATAATTTTCAAAAATCCACAATTGGGGCACTTTAAACTAATGTGCCTCTTTCTAAGGTCAAATCTACTCGGGGCAAGGCCACAGACTTGACACCTTTGTCCTTAATATTATTATACACTATGTAGACTTGAAAGTTATGACAGACCACAAGTCTTATGAGCCCAAGTCATCAAAGAGGCAGGAGACCATAACAAAATTCTCAAAATTCCTGAAGGTTTTCTTCAAGAGAACACATCCTTTGTTGTGTCAACTGTGGTTTGAGGGCAGAACTGTTCTAGACAACTTACAAGCGACAAAATTCTTAAAAAATGAGAAGTTGTAACGCTATTCGTTAACAAGAGAATACAACCGCTTTCGTGATATATGGTGTGCAATGTTTATTGAAATTGATTACAGATGAACAGGGCCAATCCCTTTTAAACCAGTTAAGAAGAATCGTGTTGGTAGAAAATGACAAAATGACCCCCTTTGGACATAGTTCGAGGGATTGAAGAGCTTAGATCTTGGCCACAGAGCACTGCATGTGTACGGTAGTCTGGAGAGACACAAAACAAGCAATAGAGAAAAAAGACAAGACATAGAAGTAACCATAGCGCTTTTTAGTCAAATCTCGCCCTTTGACTCAATGACCCCAGTCTGTGAAATTTATGCGGCGGTTCTCTTCTGAGAGAGGTTGATTTTGTCACCCAGACTCAAAGCCATACCCTATAAAAAAAACAAAAGGAACAAATTATACAGGCAATTTCAAGAACTGACTAGTATAAAAAAAATCATTTAAATACTTTGTAACTGACCACTAAAATATACAAATGACTATACATAATCCAAATTCACCTGGCTTTTGGCTCGTATGCGAATATGGCCATTGACTGGGGCATCAGGTCCCATGTGGATTGGCTTTTCGATGCTGACGTTTGCAAGGGCATCCTCCCCAAATATAGAGCGGGCGTATAGATTTGCTGCCATAAAGCCACAGATGCCGGACAGGGCCTGAGTTACAAAGCAAAACATGAGATATGAATACAAAAACATACGTTTTAAGAGGCATTTACTGTCTGCTTATCGAGTGGGTACTGTACCTTCTCTGGGGTCAAGCACTTCATGTTGGTAGATTTAAGAATGTGTAGGAGATAGTCGTTCAGATCTGTGATGTTGGTGTTGACGGTAACCTATGGGGAAACAAAGTACAGAACAAATTCCAGACATTCCCCCTCACAAAATGGAGATTAACATCTGCAAAAAGAAAATCCCCAGACACTTGCCTTATTTTCCCACTCAAATTCAGCCCACATCTGTCTGAACTCGGCGTCTGTGCAGGAGGCGGGCTGAATGTAGTCCATGATATCAATGTGAATGTCGCTGAGGACTACGCAGTTCCTGTCACTGGCCGCTCCTGATACATCATATACTGCAAAACATGTGGTTTTGTTTATTAAAGTGATTTCAGGTCCTTCCTCAAAAGCAAAAATGAGTACAATTATGAATAAGGACAGCTACGCATAGACCACAAACCTATGTTTCCAAATATGATGCCATTCTCTGTGGAGGCCACTTTCACATTGGCTTTGATATTGGCAAAGTCGTGAGGAGCCAATGTAAGAGGAGATGGTTTCTCAACCAATTTAAGATCACCTGGAGGTTAAAGAACATGTTTAGTATAACATGCACCAAAGACATACAATAAAGTATCAAAGGAACAACATTTACCAAGTGTTGCCAGCTCCAAGGTACAGTTCTGTAGGGTGTCGCTAGTCTGATTAACAACCAGGACATCCAATACGATGTCATACTGATTGACATGTACATAAGCTTCTGCGTACACCGGATCTGAGAAACCAGTTAACTGGGTGACCTGGAAGAAAGCGCGAGATGGATCAGTTTAGGACAACGGTTTTCAAACAGAGGGCCAAGGGGCAAAAGCGGGCCTTAAGTGAACTTAAAATATTAAAAATCAAGCTAAAAAGATTATGTTTATTATTATTTCTTATTTTAACTTAAATTATTTAAATGAAAAATAGGGCTTTTACGAATCATAAGGCCTAGAGTTATTAAATGAATTTTATTAAATGAATTTTATTAAAAAATTGGATTATAAATTATACAATTTTAAATTAATATTATTAAATTATATAATTATATAAAGTTATATAAATTTCTTTGGTATATAGAATAGAGTTTAGCTCTAAAAGATTCAAACTGATCTAAAGTAATCTAATAAACAAATGCACAAAATTTCAAATGGTCCACTGAATAAATAAAAAACATTAGCAGAACTATGGAAATATTACATTGCAAGATACCACAAATGGGTGGAAAATTCAGACTCCTGCCTAAAGTGAGGCATTAGCATTTTCCATCAGTTGAACCAACATGCCCTCTGGTGGTCAAAGATGACAAACTACAAACAACCTTTCCAATTATGTTTAAGCTTTGTAACTAGTCCTCATCATTATAAAAATATGGCTTGCACAGGTTCAAATAGATCCATATAAAATCTTCCAAAGACCTTATTAAGTTTGGAGGCTAGAGGGTCTGCGGCTTCTTTCCTCTGAGTGTTGCCCATAGCAGCCAGCAAACTGAGCTGGAATTGATCTTCTTTGGACGCCGTCTCATTCTTAGCGGTCAGCTGCATGAAGGAGATCGGATCATCTGCCTGAACCGTTACGTTGCGCTTCTCAGACTCTTTCTGAGAGGGAAAAAAAACAAACAACACAATAATTAAATATAAACGTCACAAATAAATGAGCAATGATCATCTTTGAATCTGCAAGACAAATTCTGACAATATGTTCGTCTATATCTTCAACAGCACTATAATTATTAGGTTTCTGATTTCACGTACTACCAGAAAGCAATGAGGGGAAACGTGTTTACCTTCTGAGACAGTTTCTCCTCCTCCAGCCTGACAGCGAGCATATGAGACAGAGATCTGCGGCATTCCTTGTTAAAGATGTCATTCATAAGAGGCGAGCACTCAGACAGGACCTTGAGGCACAGTGAGATCCGGTCCACATCATCATCTGTGATGGGCTTCTTGGGTAGAGACGACTTGCCAAGATGGAGCACAGTGGCCATGATCAGCATGGCCTCTGCAACAAACGACTAAAGGCAGGAAAATAACATTTTATTCCAGCACAAATAGACACATGAATAATTCGAGTTTAGTCACTGTTTTAAAATGAACTTACATTTTGTCTTTTTTTGTCTTCAGCAAGGGCAACATAGCGCAAGGCTACTTTGGTGAGGGTGGTGGCCAATGAGGCAGCAACGTAGAAGTCTCCATCCATCAGGAAACCCCTCAGAGGAGGCCTACAGAACAAAGGGATTTTTAGAGACGTAACACAAAGGATAATTCCCATATTATATCAGCAAGGAGGAGATAATCACCTGTCCTCTTCTTTTTTGGATGGTCTGGAGGAGCTCAGGGCACTCTGAGTGACGTAAGTGCCCATTTCTGTCACCAGCTTAGGAGCTGGAGTTGCAGTCACTTCTTCCTCAGGTTTCACCTCTCCAGACTCTTTTTTCAACTCATTTTCCACGATAGGGATCTGAATAAAAAGATCATAATTTAAAAACAAATGTTTGAGAGGACTGTAATGTGTAGTAAAATTAAAAAGTCAATTTTTGTATATTTTAAGAACATCTTTTTTGTATTGTACACTACTGTGAACTTTTCTGCAAACCTGCATATTTTAATATATTTCTACTATATATTCAGGGCTCCCACATTTTGATAAATTAACTAGTCGATGACTTTTAAAATCATTTTTAGTTTTATTTTACAGCGCTCACACTCAAAATAACAGTTCTTAGCCAAAGAAGGTTGTTCGCACTTCTATATTGACTACAGAACGGTCCATGATCTTTTAAGATATTATTCATTTTCAAAAATTATCCAGGCCTGGAAATCATGAGAACCATCATTTTTATTTTCGACTTTCACTCAATTTCTTTTAACTTAATATGTTTACTGTTGTTAACAGGGTTCATTTGGTGCTTGTTTCAGACAGGTGTTAACGATGAGCCGTGAATTTAACAAAGCAACATGAAGTGCTGCCCTACAGACCTCTCCCAAAGATCTGCGGACTTCTGTCATGACACTCTGGATGTCGTCTTTAGTGCTGCAATATTCACCCAAAATCCACAGAGCTCCTCTATAAATCCTGCAACAGAAAAGTCCTCGTTTAAAATCACTGCTATGCATCATAATCACTTTTATAACCCGATCGAGACAAAGTGCTATTAAGCAGTACAGAATAATAGATAAAAGTGTCTCTATTATGCCTTTTCAAGTATGATCAGTGTGTCATGTAGCTGTATTTGAACATCTGCAAAGTTGTGACGCCATCAGCAATTCAAATCTTTCTCTGTTACGGATCCATGTCAATAAGTAACATATTTACATAATGGCCGTCCATGTTCCACAATTTTACAACAGTACAGTACAGTGGATTAATCAAACTTCTAATGAAGCAGTTAAGCAGCATTTCTTACTTGACTGTCTTGATGGCGTGAAAGACTTCTAGCATCTTCTCAATGATGAGAGGTCTAAGGTTGTCAAACCTCTGAATCGCCTCACGCACAAACTCCAGCACGTCGGCTGCAGCCGCCTCGTTAGTGTCACTCAGGAACTCCATTAACTGTGGCCACACACAAGCAGTAAATTCAAGAACCAAGATGAGAACAGGGAGTTTATTAACCATGAGAAGATCGAAATGGGTTGAATGTATTAACAATAAATGTTAAATGGTCCAATGACCTGCTGAAGTGTGTAACCTCAATTTTGTTGCCAGTAATGAATTGTTTTTAAACGTACCACAGGGATGACATTGGCTGCCATGTCAGGGAAGCGCACGCTACAGGAGTGAAGAGTGCGAACCAGCAGCTGCCTGTACTTGTCTGTGTCCTCATGCTCAGTCACATTGTTGGTTTTGATGACTTCTTTCTTTAGCACTATAACCAGCTGCAAAAAAAATTACAATTCAGGTCCTTTGCTTGAAAGACTTTTTGACAAAGTAGTAACTATTTACCATTGCGTGAAAGACCTTAATTTTTTTTGTATACATGTAATGAAAGTCAATGGGGATCACGCATGAATATGGCCATTAAAACAGTAATCACACAACACTTTAAGAAAATGCTAATAAAAATACATTTCTTCACATTCTGAACAGGATATGACATCATGATCTGTGTCGCCTTTTTTCCAAACTTAAATCTAACAAACAAAAGTTTCCTGATTTTTGGCATGTAGCAAAATGAAACTATTTACATGAGCTTGGGTTTCCAGATGACATAAATGTTTGCCATTTTTGAAGGGGACACAAATGATACGGTCAAAATTGTGGAAAATTTTGCTTCTATCATTATTGTAGCATAGAGACTGCGTGGTTATGGTTATTTTTTCAGTTTTGACACATGCACGCACGGTCTCTCTCTCTCCTTCACTCCGTCTTATGCGCACATTTTAAGATGCACGATGCAGACATTACTTTCCACTTACACAATTATTATTTAGGTATACTTACATGTATTTTCACAATAGATAGAGCGATTTTTTTTTTATGGTTTTAGGGGGGACAACCCTCGGATCGGGGGGGACATGCACCCCTGGATTTACGCCCATGAGTGTGACCAACTCTTCAATCAAATGGACTACTTTTATGGTGCCTTTTTGAAAGTCATTATATTTCTTGTGTGTTCGCCTTTTAAAAACATCATAAAGTTTTGTAAATGATGGCATCTACTAATTTTTGGGTGAAAACTCCTTTAAAAATGGCAGCTTTTGACACACACCTCTTCTACATTGCGAGATGACACCAGGTCCAGGGCCAACTGTAGGGTCTTCTTGCGGACCTCAAGATCAGGAGTGGTCAAAACCCTCAGAATATCCATCACAAGGTCCTAAAAAACACAGCAACAAGCTTACTGCCAGGTTTCATTAGTGAAATGATTGTCTCCAAACAAGGTGATGCACTCATGTGTACCTGCAGCACACGCTCATGTGTAGGATGTTCCTTCAGCTCAATCAGTCGGTCCAGAACAATGAGCTTAACGTTGTTGTCACTCTCTTTAATGATCAGATCAATGTAGCACTGAGCAGCAGCCTGAAACACACAAGAACATGCAAACAATGCCATTCAACTTCCATTTCCCACCATACAGAAAAAGAAATAAGATAGGGGAACAACTGTGGAGTTAGATGCTATACCTTGATAGCGGTGGGAGCACTGGACAGAGTAACCAGAGTTCCAGCTGCTTCATATTTTACAGCAGGACTGGATGACTGCAGCAGGTTGTAGATACAGCGGATGAAACGTGCTCTCTCTGAGGGGTTGGCATGGCAGACCTAAACAAATTTAAGTATATAAAATAGACTGAGAATGTGACTATAAAGACCATCTGTCAATATGCAGTGTGCCTAAAGCTGAAGAGCTTAAAATTAGATTGAAAAAGAGGGATAACTGACAAAATGACATTGCGTACAGGATGAACAGTACATCACAATACATATATATACATTTCCCCCTTCAAAATATGTTTTTAAAGAAGCTATTAGTTATATATTAAAAAAATTATATATATATA
>JAUCMU010000125.1:11104665-11124334 GCA_032275025.1 Enteromius treurensis | reverse complement strand
CCCTGAGTACTGATCACCACTACCTGTCACCAATCATTCCCCTAATCACGACCAGTACAAAGCCACATACCACACAGCAGTCACAGTCCAAACTCATCCATACCAAAGTGGATTAACTCTTGCGATTACATCATCAGCTCCAATTCCCCTCAGATAAACTGTCTATAACTCTCATACTCCGCATTCATCCTCGTTCTCCTCTGCTTTTTAACTCTCCTGCTGTAAATAAAGACAACTTGGGCACTTACCCTCTGTGTCCCGTCCGCTTCTTAACAGCATCGCAATAAATTATGTTTTAAAAGATATTAGAAATAAGAATACTTATTTTAAATATTGTTTACACAATATTCCTGTGTTTTAATGTATTTTTATTAGTGGTGGGCCGTTATCAGCGTTAACGCAGAAACTCTTATCGCGTGATAAAAAAAAATCTATTCACAAAGTTGGGTTGGGAGCTGGGTCTATACTACTCAAGCTATGATGACTTTCGCCGGTTTCACACTGCATGGAGCAGAAGTATATAGAATAATATACAGTCTCATAACAAAGTATGCTGGCAATGACATAAATCAAAGCACATGGCAGGAAAATACGATAGGAATAAGATGCTTGTCTATAGCCTACTGCAGTACAAGCCGTGGTTCAGCTGCGCGTGACAAACGCTGCCAGAATGAAAGCACAATTGGCGTGCACTGCTCCTACTCTGCATACGCGCTGCTTACGCGTGCAGTGTGAAACCGGAGTCACAGCTTGACATTTTAGCGTGGATGTATACCTAGCCGAATTGCACTGTAGCCCTGTTCAGACGGGACTAGTTTTACTTGATTTTTATGTACCAATTTAGACGGGACTAACACCTCCGTGTTTATTACAGAGGTGAGAGGGTCTGTTTTGTACATCTGGGCATCACAGAGATCACACGCTCTATAAGCGTGCATTGCTAAAATAATTCAGGTTGATTACAATTATTATAATCACTAATACCATGGTGAAGCTAAATGGCTACTGCAGCAAAACCATGTTAATGTGTGGTTACTTTAGTTCAACTATGATGATTTTTATTTGTAGTAAACCCATGTTTAATATTGAAACATATGTAACCGAGTGCAGAAATGAACGTGAGTAATCTTACCTGATACTGACATTACAATTGCCAGTCTTAACAGTTTACGTGATCTGGCTCTTTATTTGTATTTATTTATTTTATATATCAAAATATATTAAACGTGTGTTGTAAGAGCATCTACGGCATATCGCGTTGGCTAAAACACACAAGGAAACGCGTTGTGAAAAATAATATCACAGACATCGCATTCGGACTAAAATTCGGATTAAAATCACCAAGTACATCTGTGAAACAAAACATTCTCTAACGACCCCCTGTGAAACTAGTCCCGTCCGAATAGGGCTTTACTTTTAGTCATTTTTTTAGGTAGCACACATATTCTGAATGCCTTTGGCAGAATTCAAATGAGCCGTTTTAATCTACATTAATCTAGATTTAAAAAAAAAAAATCTATCCCCACTCCTAGTATTCACACACCGCACACAATGCTCTGTATTTCTGATTTCTACCAACATGTGGTCAGGAGACTTGTCAGGCAATAAATAAGAAAACAAAGTAACTGCCGTTACTTTAAAAAAAAAAAGTAACTCAGTTATATTACTCTAAAACTAAAAAGTAATACGTTGCTTTACTAGTTATTTGGAAAAAGTCATATTATTACGTAACTCGCGTTACTTGTAATGCGTTACCCCCAACACTGGTCATATATTATATTCATTTTTACAATGCAAAGACAAATCACTTGAAGTTCAATGTCCAAATACCTCTATGTTATAAATGTATTCCTATTTATATAATACAATTTATAACTTATATTTTTTTAAATAACACTATAAGAAAAAAAGGTAATTTTCTGGACCTTTTTCACTTATTTCCTGTATCAAAACACAATACAGTACAATGCATAATTCAAAGTACAGGGGAAAAATCAAAAAAGATCTTCATACCCTAGAGTGTTCATACATAGAGTTTGTTTATACATATACTATCATGGCCTCTTGTTGAACAGCTTTCTGTCAGTTTCATAAAAGCTTGGAAGATACATTAGTGTACATGATCCTCACATGAAAATGACTGGTGGGTTTATTGACTTGTCTACTCAACCACTTCACTTGTGCAGCTGGAATCATGGAAAAGCTCTTAAGATAGCTATGGGGATTGCAGCACAGAAGTAAAGTAAATGAGTTCAATTTCAATGCATTATGGAACCAGCATTAGTCTCCTGCATTTAAGATCATAAATGAACCATAATGCAAGAACCACAATTTCAAACCAATTTTCCAGCCAAGTGGATGAATTGTTCTTGCTTGTCAATATGAAATAAATATATCACATTTTCATAAACTTCTATATTTGGATCTTTTTACAAATGTCAATCATCTTAAGACCAGTAAAAAAAAAAAAAAAAAAAAGATTATTTGTGTTCACGCTTCAAAGAAAAGACCTCAACTGTATTTAAAATACAGGTTATTTTTTAACTTGAAGAATAGGCATCGGAGGGACTTACCCTCCTTATAACATGTTTTTAAGGAAAGGGAAAAGGTGTTGACTGAACAAAGACAAAAGGTCATTATTAATTCTCTTATAATCTCATGAACAGTTAGTAAAAGCATCAAATAAAAGCATCAGTATTATCACTGAATGTTACAAAAGTCCTTAAGTTGTAACCTTAAATTAAAATAATACCATAAAGAACTATGTATATATACATATTTCTTTATGGTATTATTTTAATTCAAGGTTTAACAGTAATACTAGGGAATTTCTCAGCCTGCAGACTCAGGATCCCCCCCATTTAGAAACCGTCGACAACTCAGCTGTAGCATAATGTCAATGTTAGTGACCTCTTGTGGTGCTTACGCATTGAAACCATATGGGCCTGTTGTTTCATTGTTGCCGAAAACACAAAGATAGAAAAAGTATAGTCAACACTAATACATGACCGATTAGTGACTTAGCTCAATCATATGCTATAGTCGAAAATTTAAACAAAACATTAAAAAAACGTATGTACAATTAACACGACTCCAAAGTTTCTAAATATAGGATACACTAGCCTACTCAAACATACATAAGATACACATATGTGTTTTAAATCTTGTTATATGTTTCCCACGTGTAGATATACTTAAGCATTCTTTAGTTTTGTTCAAGAACCGCATTAAGGCTAGGAAAAAATGACTAGAAATGAAAGATACAGACATAAATTTAAGGCGGCGCGGTTTGGCTGCGCTGCAGAGCGCGCGCGCGCGTCTCTGTCTCTCTAGTCATTGTTACAAATTGTCGCACCTAGACGGCGACATAGAGCTCGAGTCTGCTAAAAAACAACAACATTTCAGCCTCTTTTCCTCCTGGCCAAAATGCCTGAGCACGTTTGAGTGACCATGGAGCGCGTTTGCCGCCATGTAGTGAAACGTTGACACGCGGAGGATTTATCTCGGAGGAATGAAAGTTTAAAGCGCACCGAAGGAGGACAACATGGCTGTGCGGGAGGAAGGAGAGGTTTTGCACAGTAAAATCAGACAGCACGATGGTGTTGTTGGCAATGCAAACAGCGCGGAGAGCTTCAGGAACGGCTATGTGAAGAGCTGCGTCACTCCGTTAAAACAAGACCATCCGAGGGGCTTTTTATTCAACGTCTGTAGGTTTTGCAATGAGGATATCCTCAAGTCCAAACTATTCCGCGGCTGGGCTCTCTACGTGGGAGCGCTGGCAGTCCTGGCGCTCTCCTGCTTCATTTCTAGGAGCTTTCAGAGTGAACACGGCGTCTCGGAGCTGCGGACTTTCCTCTTTGATTTCTCCCAGTCCATCAGTCCTTTATTCAGCATCGGCTGCGCGTATTTCTTCCTCACCCTCTACCTGAGGCGGACGAAGAGAGAAAGCAGCAGATGTTGGCTTTTGTCCTTACCAGCATCATGCTACTTGGGGGATTTGATGGTCTTGCGCTTGTTGCAGTGGGGAGAGGAGCACCATCAGATGCAAATGATGGGCAGGTTGCTGTTTGTGCTGGGCTGCGTGGGTCTGCTCACTCTTATCCCCTCTCTCAAACTCAAACACAGCGTCCTGATTCTAGTCTTTGCCAGCCTGGTGTGGCTGCTGTCCTTCACCAGCCTCGGCTGCCTGTCTCCGTCCCTCAGGCCGGTGCTGGCGTGCATGGCAGGGGTCTCCGGCTCTCTGCTGGCGCTATGTTTCGATCACTATTACCCACCCAGGGAGACGGCCGGCAGGATCCCTAACGCGGAGGAGAAAGTTCCCGTGATCAGACCCAGGAGAAGGTCCAGCTGTGTTTCTTTGGGAGAGACGTCCAGCAGTTATTACGGCAGTTGTAAGATGCCCCGCAGACCTTCTCTGCCCTGCATATCCAGAGAACAGGTAGGGGCTGTTCCGCAGTCGGTCTTCTCAGTTACCGGTTGATGTATGCCATCAGATTCCTGAAATGCACTATAAAACCCATCAAAAATCCCCATACTCCTGATACAGACGCTCACACAAAAGGCTACTTGCACTCATAAAAAAATAAAGGTTACTTATTTTGCATGTGTAGCTCCATCAAGAACTTAACATCCATTGAACTTTTCTATTAAAAAAAAAGTTATTTATAGAGGAAAAAAAGTTTAAAATGTTTTGCACATTAAGACAGAATGGTTCTTTTATGAACGATTCTCTGAAAGGTTCTTTGGGGAACCAAAACCAGTTCTTCTATGACATTTCTGCAAAAAAAAAAAAAATTATTTTGTAAAAGTGTACATTGCCTTCTTACTGTAAACACACTAACAACACACAACATCATACTCCTTATACAACAATTAGCCACAGTTTATATCATAAACACGATAGAATTATGCACTGTTGTTGGGCCAGTCACCTGTTGCCTAGTTCCCAAATATATTTAGGTGTGATTGTTTCACTGAGGTGAGAATTTTTCTTTATTTGCAAAACATTTCTGTTTAACTTTGTTTGGTATTTTGGAATGAGCACAGTTGTTTCAAATGGATCAAAATTGCATTAAGGCCTGTGCGAAGTTTTTGGTTATATCTCCTCTGTTGGTACAGTCTGATGTAGTTTTATGTTAAAGATGAAGATTTCTCCTGTAAAATATTTTTTATTTCTCTGTCTTTTTAAAAAAAATACTTTAGAAAACACTTTTAGTGAAATACCTGTTTAGTGGAATCATAGTAATATTGTCTTTTCTCAGTACTACTTTACTTTTCACCCTCAAGACGCTATCCAGTTTACAGCACTCTGTTGGATAATAATGCTTCTCAGAATGTTGTGTTCGTCCTGAAGTGAAACAAAACTTACACTATTAATCATTGATTCAAACACTTGAAAAGTGGGGCAGCGCTTGTCCCAGTGTCTGTGCTGTAAATAGAGTATATAAAGTTTTAAACCTTTGATTGGCTCTACCTTTTCTTTCTGGTGTGAAGTGAAAAGTTTTAACAAAAGTATTTAGTTTATGTGCGTGTGTGAGATAATGGAAAATCAGCAGACTGTTTATTTAAAGTTTTTTTTTTTCTTTAGACACATGCAGTTTGTTATCTTTAAGTTGTGTAAATATGGAAACTTTGTTAGTTCATTGAGTAGGATATGGTGCTTGCAGTTGCTGAATTTATTTTATTTAGTTTTTTAACGTCAAGCCCACATTGCCCAAAAAGTCATCCCCAGCCAAGGGTAAAGGGTCATGTTTAAACACTAAATTCAAGGTCATCAAACCCTTAGCGGCAAAGTAAAAATACTGACACACAGTGCTGGGTTTTCATGTAGTCATTGTGGCTCGTTTCTGCACATACATAAATGCATACATAATAATTTCAGTAAATTAGAAAAATATAATTTAAGTAAATTTGGAATGAGCTATGCATGTTTTTACACTAATTGTAAAGAGTTTAGTTCCTTCTCTACTTGCTTGCACATAAGGCCATTCACTTTGTGCTCCAAGTGATTTGAGTGTGCTTTGAATGAGTGCACTGTTCCAGTCACGCTTATGAATTGAGGTTTCAGTATGACCAGTTTCAGACGTTATTTTGACCTGCAAGCACCTGTTCTTACTGAGCAGTAGCATCACTTCTGCCTCACATGGGATCTGTAAGGACACTTGGAAACAAAGCTTCAAGTTAGAAAGAAAGTAAATGGAATTTGCTTATATTTTTAACTCCATCATGTCCTAGTTTAAATTATTTGAGCTTATTGAGACAGATTTGACTTTTGCATTTAAAATTGAAGTGATGAGAGCTTTTTTTAATGCATTGAACAACAAATAATTATATTGTCAATCCATTAAATATTTACCCCATTAATGCATTTTTGAATGCATTCTACTCTATGATGTTATGCAATAAAACCTATCAAAATGGAGCTAGTGGCAGATTTAACACTGATGTCTATGTCTGTGCTCAAATTTTAATTTTTATTAAAGTAGAGTTGCGGCACATTGGATTTTCAGTGGGTGTTTTTGTGCAACTTTTTACCATCTTTTTCTCAGGTTGAATCATGAAATGACATGAGAGACACAAGTTTCTCATTATGATTCTCTATGACTGTTTTTTATAGTTAAGCTTTTTTTCTTTTGTTCATACTCGCACACAATCTTGTTTAGACTTTGCGAACAGCTTTTTTTCCCCACCTAAAGTGCTGCTTGAGCTTTCTTTTATTTTATGGAATGCATTATATTAGTAATAGTATTATCTAATTTAACATGGATAATGTTCTAAAAAAAATAAAATATATGTATTTTATGTTTAAGCTACAACTTTTAGTAAAAATATTTAAGCTCTAGTAAATTTATTAAAGTTGATCTACCTAAAACAATATTTATTGTGTACACAACCAAATAAGCTGTTTATATATGACATATATTTATATTTTACATTTTTTTTATTATATCTACATATATATATATTTTAAAAAAGGTTTATATTCATGCTTTCACATTATCCTTGTACTGAAGTAAATACAGGTTTAGGCTAATTTGTTCTGCTGATAAACTTGTTACTGTGTGAAAATAATGTGCATTTATTTATTTTTAATGTGACTGGTGCTGTGTAGTTTTTCTCCCGTGACAGGTCTTAATGTGTGCACAAGTCTTTTTTTTTTTTTTTGCACGCTGTTCCGGTCAGTGCTGTGTCTCACGTATGGCCTTGTGACTTTTTCACTTGCACACAGTGAGGAACGGTTCCAGTCTTCTCTTCAAGCCACCTGTGACTCATTGCATTTTCAGCCCAATGTTCGTCACAGCCTGAGCTGTGTTTAGAACCGATGGCAGGATTATGGCGCTTTTAAGATGGACCACTATATGAGGTAGCCAGGCTTTTTGAGATGTTTATATGGCTTGGATCTTTAAATCAGTTGATAATCATAACAAAGCCCAGTCGCATTTAACATAGCACATGGAGCGGTGATTATAGTGTAGAGATGCTTGAGGCCAAGCAGAGAACAATGTCTTGTTCCTTTTTTGTGTATGTTTTTTTTTCTTACATAGAAGTTAAAATTGAATGAAATTTAGTTTGTTTTATACATTATCATATATTTTAAAGTTGGAACAGATTTTAGTCTCTGGAGTATACACAAAAACAAGCAGTTATTTGCAGATCATGTGAAGTTGTGGTTGTTTAATTTGTCAAGGCCCAAAAAATACTGGTTAATCAGAGTATATTGCATAATACATTTCTATTTAAAATACTACTTCCAAAATCCAGAAAAATGCATGATTATTTTGTAACATGCTTTTTTGTTGCATATGGACTTTTAGTCAAGAAACTTATTCAATTTTATCATCTAAAATATGGCTAGAAATAGAAGGCATTACAAAACTGTGAAGAAGTTTGTGCAATTGTGTGAATAATGCACGTTTTTATTTCAAGATTTCGATCTGATGATTTATTATATATTCTTTACTAAATGTGATCATTCTAATTTGCTTGTCATTTAGGGTAAAGAGTGGATGCCCTGAAGACAGATTAAAGATAAAATACTTTTTTGTTTTAAGGTCCATTCCATGGAGTTTTCTCTGTGTTGTTGGACGTCTTAGATCTATTGTACTGATGAAGGACATATAGTGAAAGAAGAGCTGGGCTACTGAAGAAAATGCAGAAAGAATTGCACAAAGAAACCCAACATGACCAGCCAATTGTGTCGCATAATCTGTGTGCACTTTAATCACATTGTAAGCTAGTCAGTTACGTGCATGTTGAAATACAGTTCATGAAAATGCAGCAGTCAGCATTACAACCATAATGCTTACAGCCTTGAATTAATATGTGCGTGCATAGATCAACATCAAGCAAAACCCTTCATGAGCAGCATCACTGGTGTGGTCAGTTATTGGTCAATTGTGGCAAAGAGCAGCTAAGCTGGATATTTCACTGTTGCCCATGGTAACGTATGGCTGCTGCTTTTATGTCACTTTGTGGACCTGTGTTTTTCATGTGATCTCAATCTAGTTGGTCCCATGAAGTGTCTCAAAGCACTAACTTTATATTTTTAACTAACTCTTTATTATATTTATTAATTAAATATTTTTTATATACATTTTCCTGACAGAAATGCATCCCAAAAGAGACACAAAGAAAATATTTAGCCTTTCAAATGTGATATTGTTGCTATATGGATGTATTGTAATTTAGCTTGGCTGAATGTTAATCCAAAATAATCTACAAGTTAAATATATATATGTGTGTGTGTGTGTGTGTATATATATATATATATATTTTTTTTTATTATTATTAATTAATTAATTTATTTATTTAATTAGCATTTCAAGACAAAATATTCATTTATTTAATAAGGCGTAAGTCTTCTCTGCTTCAGGGTCCTGATCACACTAGCAATGTTTATTTTCTGATGATGAGTGGCTGGCTTTACATTCAGTGGCAGAATAAAGATGTACTGATTCAGTAAATTACTATAATTCAGATTGCAGAACAGTCAGAGTAATGGTGATTTTTTTGGCATTTTATTAAATTTTTTAGCATTTATTTTTTAATTATTGTCATTATTATCAGTGCATTTCATACTGTATAGTAGTTGAGAGATCCCATCCAGTTCACTAGGCAATGGGGTGAAATTTGTGTTATAAAAGTGAATAATTGCTTTCAGTATAAACGTATGTGTTTAAAATGTATAAGTTTTGTTATATATATATATATAATATATATAAATAAACCGATGAACAGTTTACTGCAGCATTAACTCAAAAGGAATGAAAATTTACATGCAGTACCATAATTGATGACAGTTGCTAACATATTATTTAAAAAAAATATTATTATAAAATGTTAGTTATAAACATCAATTTTTTTCTGTTGAAAACACATTTGTGTTTTTCGTTGCTATATCAGACTGATTCCGATAGCTTGAGATTGGAATGTAGCTTGGTCATTTGCTATTAGTGGCTCATGTTGATTTGGAAGCTGTGAAGTTGGCAGTTGTTGTTAGTCTATGGGGTGTTTTGCCATATGGGTTTATAGAGAGTTTTGGGTATTTTGTGATGTTCGTGACCTCATGAAAGCGAAGAGAATGAGAACAATCACTACTTGGCTCATAGCTATTTTCAGTTTTGCCAGCTTCTGGGAGGTTTAATATATTGTGTTTAGGTAAGGTTTCAGCTAATCTTTTTCAGCACGTCAACAATAAGCAAGGGCCCAGAAGGTTTAGACGTACATAAGTAATGCTGAAGTCACTAGGTTCCAACGCTGTCTAAATTTTTCAAACTCTACAAACTGAACAATGTTTATTTGATGAAATAAAGTTTGTTTAACAGCTTACTGCTGATTGTGACAGTGTTTCCATTTTAGTGCACTCTTCTGAGAAGCTGCTGTTCTTGGTCATGCTGTTGTTTTATTGAAATTGAAAATTGATGGGAATTTCACAGTGAGTATTTTATATTCAGATTATTGCAATGGTATGAATGATAACTGACCAAAACATTTGCATTCTTTTCTCAGGGAATATCTTTCCTTATTGAACTAAGAATTTCAATTTTAAGACTAAACTTGTAAATACAACAAATATTATTGGAGTTCAGAAAAGAAAAAAAACAATTTGAGAAAACTTTTTGTCTTTCTTTTTCAGAATTGCACATTTAAATTAAATCGCTTGTGTGGTGAAAAATATTTTAGTTTTTTAGTGTGTATGTATGTATATATGTGTTTGTGTGTGTGTGTGTGTGTGTGTGTGTGTGTGTGAAAGTGGCTTGTCAGGAGAATCATTGTAATGATTTGAATGAATTGACGACATGTTAACGGCCTGTGATTGTGTGTGCATGAATGCAAATGGCAGAAAGAGGCCATGTGTGCTGTGCTCACAATAATTTCCCTGGGTTGAAGATGAATAGATCACTTTTGCGAATGAGATGCCTAAATGTCGGAGATGTCCTGGGCCGTCAATCACCAGAAATACAAGTGGCACATTTTGAAAGGGCTCCATATTATGTATTTATAAAAAAAGAACAGCGTGACAATTCATAATTCATTGGACTTGATGAGAGGGATTTACATTTTACCACCGACGAGGTGTCAATGAGGTGAAAGTGGGTGCAGAGATTCACAGTAAAGCATCATCATCCGAACATCGGTTTATGTAAGCTACTCAAAAAAAACAAACAAAGAAAAGGCAGCATTCGCATAAGTGCATCTTTTCATTAGGTATAAAGGCCTTGTTATGCAAATCTTATTTGAATGTTTTCTACCTTGCTTTGGCAAACTTGATGCTTCACCCGTTAGTTGTTAAGTTTAATATATTGAAATGTTCTCTTCTGTTGATTGTGGTGCTAGTGTGTTTATCCATGAGAGCTGGAGCTCTTCAAGATCTGATTCAGTCTCTAAATTTTATTTTGGATTAAGCAGGAGCATTTGCAGTCACTCATCAACATGAAGTGTGTGTGTGTGTATGTATTTAAGGGAATAAAGCCTGTGTGGTATTACATGGCCTTCTGCCATGGTGTGTGCAACAATGTTGTGCCACAGTCTTTACGTCTCATTGAGACTTTTGAAACATCAGCTGTTACTGTGCTTTACTGTAATAATACAGAGGACTTAAAATAGAAAAAGACAAAGGCTGTCACACAGATAGCGTGGCGTTATTGGAAAGACAGTATTGTCTTTTTTTTGGTCAAATTATGTAAAATGATCAAATTAAATTAATTTTTGTTTTTTAATTTTTATCTTCATCTTCTGTCTCTTTAGTGAGTGAAACAGACAAATGATTTTATTCAGTAATGAAATTCCTTTAATTGTTTTAGTCATTAAAATTCATCCTCAGACATGTACACAGTTGTATTTGTAGTCATATAGTGGCAAGCAATGCCTCTAACAAACCCTTAAATATAAAGCAAAGAGAGCGAGCGAGAGAGAAAAGATGCGTGTGTGTGTGGAACAGTGGAGTGGAGCTCCTCTCAGCTGTCACGTTCTCCTGCACTAATGCCATGTGGAATGATATAACATTGACGTCACTAAGTGGTGACGTATGAGAGTATGTCTACAGAAAAAAAGGCCAAGTTTTACTTATTGCCATGTACAATTTACTGACTGCCTCCTCTACGGCATGATCAGAGTAAAGAACACTCCGTCCATACCGAGCGCTCGGAACATGACAAACCGGTGTGTGTATGTTTTCTCGTAGAGGTCTGATAGTTTCAATATACATTTGTTTTTTAAATGACAAGCTTGGAAAACAATGACAGCAGTACATTTCCAAAATGTAGTTCGCAGTCATAAATGAAAAAGATGAGGTAATGTGAATCAGGGTGTGAATCTCTGAGAATGCTTTTTAAAACAAGTGAAAAGAGAATGGGGAGGCTTGGCCCTATTATATGTGTGAGATGAAGTGCTGTGATCTATTTCCATTATTGGAGTGCGAGTGAGGTTTTGGTCTCGTTCTCTGAATGGACTGGTATGAGTGTGTGTGTATATGTTGGAAAAAAGGGATAATTTGGAAATGTGGAAATGTAAAACTACTCAATCAATTAATTTTAAAGAATAAAATGTGTAAGTTCTGCTGTTTTTCTGAGTGACTGCCTTCCTTGGTGGTTGTGTGTGTTGTTTCTGTTAACACTGGTTACGCAAATCCTCTCCTCGGCCAGGGTTGCAAATTTTAAATGAAGAGCAGCAGGGGCAAGATGGCAGTGAGGAATTCTCTTAAAGCCATAAACCTTTATTTAATAATAGTCAAATTACTATTATTATTATTATTATTATGGAATTAACACAGAAAATTAAATAAGGAACTTCCCGAATTATTTATTTTATATATATTTTTTTATATCTATTGAATTTTTAGAACAAAAAATAATGAACTGACACTATTATAAAAATTGCATTTTGTTTTGTCATCTAGATTTACAGTGCATTCACGATGTAATGGTGTTTGATTATCTAATAATGTGTTCGGCTGGTTTTAATGTGAAATGTGCTCTTTATTGAGGGGAGCAGTAGATAAATGTGTTCTGTTGTGCCAGGAACCGTGCCAAGCTGGAATATTTCAGCGCTTGACGCGTTCGGTTGCATTCTTTGCATCTCTCTGTTCATAAGTTGTCTGTTGCATTTTAGGGTAGACACAAAGAACCGTAACACAAAACCAGCCGGTCCTCTCTGTTACTTCCCAAAACCCATTTTTTTCCCCCTTCCCAGACTTCCACTCGACACGATCGTAACGACACCTGTGGTGTGAGTAATTACAGTAGTGCGCAGCACTTCTCCAGGTTAAGAAGGAAGGGGTTAACAGAGATCAGTGGCGTTTCTGTCTGCAGACTGAAACAGGATGCATCGAGTGCATTGTCAGCCTGCTGGTGTGAGTGCAAACAGATGAGGAAATGCTGGAGCGGCTACTCCAAAACTCTGTTACCTTGGAAACTGTTTGCGTCATGATCACCAGCAATTAGCTTGCAGCTCTTTAGTTTTTCATGCTGGCTGAGCCGAGCTGAGCAGCGGTTGCTTAAAGTGCTGAAGTGTTGCTGTTAGTCAGGTTTACTAACACGGTGTGTTACTTTTTATCAAATGCATTTTCATTCGATTCTTTTTAAAATACTACTTTTTTTTTCTTCTTGTTACCACCTTGACCACATGTATGCATCATTTCTGTAAATTTGTCTTGATGTCTCATCCAGGTCAGACAAGTTCAGCAGTTGTTACTTTAATGCATTACATGTGATTGAGATGATTACCATTGATAAATCTTAATATTAATTTAGCACACAAGAGATATTTGAGGACAAGCCATCCGAGCCAAACTCTTGTCAAATTGTACTCTGGCTGTTCCTCATTTCCCCAGCTTCTTATCTGGCCTTTCGCACTCTCTCTCTACAGCCGTGTGTGTGTGTGTGTGCTCTCACTTGCCGTATCCATGCAGTGCTTTGTGTCTCCATGTTTTGGGGACATTAATGGAAACAGTGGAGAGATAAGTGGCTTTTCCTGGATGTGTTGAAGTGATGGTTCACACCTTCCCTTTGCGGACTGGTTCGAAAGTGGGCTAGGAGACCCGCGTGTCAATACAGGGGACGTCTGGCACACCTTCCTCCTTTATATTAGCCACACACTCAGCACATCTCATTGGTTTTAAGTAGGCCCAGGGATTTTCTGCATGGCTTATCGGGTAAGGTTTATTGCACCATAAGGTTCCCAGACACTCAAACATTTAAGGTGGCCTAGTAGCTCTTAAGTCCACAAGGAGCTTGTTGGTCCTTGTATGTGTCTAGCATTTGAAAAAGCTGTTTGTTCACTTGGCCGGCTGCGGGTGGACGAACACACGGTCAGGTCTGATGGGGAGGAGGGAATTGTGGGTCGAATGTAGAGTTCATGGGTGAGTTACTGAGCCTGTGTCCAATTTACGTAGAGATCCTGATTGTAACTTGGCTTTGGCTCTTTGATTTCCATGACACGAGAATGAAAGGCATGCAAGATTGTATTTGTTTTTTATTATTTGAGTTGTTACAATTAAATCTTGAAAATTAAAATTAAAAATACTAATATAGATGTACAGTTCTGTAAAAATAAATCTAAATCACATTTAGCTTTTAAAAAAAATATATATATATTTTTGTTTTTTATGTTTAGTATTGACATTTTTTTTTATGTGTGTGTGTAAAGCTCCATGTATGAGTGTGTTTGAGGAAGCATTAAGTTACTGTGGTAAAACATTATGCCATTGAAACACAAGCATCTTAAAAGCATCGCTGCTCTCCTTTTTCCTCCTTTTTTGTCTCTTTCTTTCTTACTTTGACCATCTGTCTCTCTCTCCCTCTCTCTCTCTCTCTCTTTCCCTCGCTCTGTTTCTGTCTTATTTGAAAACAGTGTCAGCACTGCTGCTTTTACACCAAAAGACTGTTGCTAGGTGACTGCTGACGTCAGTGGTGGCTACAGAGGAAGGTCTGTGTGTTTAGCTGCTGAGAGCGAACCCCACTGAAAGAGGGCAAAACTATGAAACGCTGTTACTCACTACAGTGCAGAAACCTGAACTCCTGGAAGAACTGACCTAAATATTCCAAACATTTTCTTTTCTATTAAAAGTTTTCACTGTGAAAATGTAATGCTAATAAAATGTAGCCGTTCCACCGGCCCCCCTCCCCCCACCCCCTGTTTTGAGCTTCAGCTATGATGACGTCAGTCGCATTTCACAGAAGGGGAAAAGTCAATCATTAGTGTCAAAAGAAGGGCCCTGACTTCAGTGGCGGGGTCTGGCCCCCTCTCGCGTGAGCCCTGTCCTGAATTTTCTTCACTTTGTTTATGCTGCTCAGGAAGTCCTTCTTTTCAACGGATGAAATGGTTAAAGGCAGATGTTTTGCAATGTTTTAACAGGTTTAGAAATTGCATTTTACTAGTGCTTTATATTATTATTGCAGTTGTGCTCAGATGCTGTCAGATTTTGTGGGTCTTTTTTTGGCTTTTGCGTATTGTTTAGTTTTTAAAATTTTGAGTTTTATTTTATGAAAACTACTAAACTATGCAGAGACTGCTGTATTTTTGTTTATTATAATGAAATTTTTTTTTTAGCTTACTCTTGAAATTAATTTTACAATTAAAGTGTTTTTGTGTGTGTTTTTAGGACAAATAAAATATTTACAAATGTATAATGTAATGATTATTAACACATAAAAATATAAACTTTAATCTGCTTAAAATGAAAAAAAATAAAAAAGCCTTTAGTGAATGTCTTTCAGGTCTGTCCACATAGTTACACATTGACATTCTTATTGGTACATGACTAAAATTTCTACTAAATTTACAGAAAAACAACATCGTAAATGTAAGTAATGAGGCATAAAAGTACTGTCTGTTAAACTCTGAGAGGTGTGTGTCTGTGTATGCCTCTTTAGGGCTTTGTGTATTTGCTCGTGTGTGTGTGTGTGTTATGAATGACGTGAGCTGTCATGAGAGATAAGAAGGCCACTCAAGCATGTGGTTTAATGAAGAGTGTGATAGGCGTCTGTGGGAATCACGTGGCCATTAGCACATAAGACTCATTACTTTAGTGAGCTCTCGCACAGGCACACGCTCCGGTGGAGGTGGTGGTAGTGGTGGCGCTGCGCAAGATTAAATCAGAATCGTGGCCCACCCAAACTGCCACGTATGACGCACACACAGTTCCCCACCAGGTTAATGAATAGAGGCCTCTAAGAAATAGACAAGTGAGCTTTGATTGTTGATTGTAGTTTTTTCGCAAATGACGTCAAAGAGAAATATAACTGTGCTTGAAGAGAACGGAAAAAAATGCAGATTGCATGCCAGTATATATACAACCTATTATATCTGTGTTAGTATATGTAAACAAATACACGCAACATGGCATTGGCTAGGATATAGATCCCGTATGGGGCATGGAATAAAACAAATAATAAGGTAATTTTGACTTTTTAATCTAACAAGTGTGACTTTTGGAAAATAATTAAGCAGAATTAAGTTAAAGTATTTTTATGTTTATGTCTAAGATTTTTTTTTCTTTTTTTTATCTCTACATCTAGAAGTTTTAGAAGTTTTCTAGACCTCTAGATTTTTTTTTTATTTCCCAGATAAAAATAGCAAAAAAAGTCATTTTAATATTGTCACAATTTTGGCTTTTTTATTGCACAATTGTGAGCTTATATCTCACAATTCTGAATTTTATTCTCAGAAGTTTATATCTCACTAACATCAGAATTAAAATCTTGCAATTTTCACTTTTTTTCTCTCAGAATTCTTTGTTTATGTCTCCATAATTGAGACTCATTATGACTCAAAAATTAATCATTGTGAAGTTAAAAAAATCCCAGTTTGCTTAATTTTCTTGATCCCATGGGAGAAGCAAGCTTCCATACTAGGATGATTTTCTTGAGGCCTCTTAAAAAAGTTTGTATCCTGTTTTTGAAGAGCCTTTAAGAAGGAACGGGCTCTTGGGAAATGGAGCGTGATGCTCCTCTTCGCTCGTGCCTAGAGAATGACTGCAGCAGCTGCAGGGCTCCCACAGTGCCGTGCAACAGAAATAATACAGGAGCACGGCAAAGCCTTTCTCATCTACACACACACAGGCGCTTGTGGAGACTTAAAGTTCCCTGGCTCGACCTGGTGCCTGACAGACAGATCTGCCCCCCCCCCAGAAACTCGATGACAGCAAACATGGCCCTGCGTACACATAGAAAGGGATGTATGACCAGAAGCCCTATCACGATCCCTGTCGCAGCCTGTATCATGTTCGCTCTCGGCATCATGGCACACAGGACAAAAGGAGCTCAGTGCTCTGATGGGCACCTGTATCCTTGATGACAGGCTGCTGAGGTAAAACCTGCTTAGGGGCGCCACGGACACGAGCTTGACGTTACTCGGTTACATACTTGCTGCACGTAGGCAGAGGAAGCTTTATGAATCATTAAGACAATGTAATTAAAGAAAAAAAAAATGTGCGGTCCGTGCCCCTCACCCTAGGCCTTTCAAGATTTAGTTTGTTTCTGCATTAGAACGAATTTGGAGAAATTCAGAATTGCATCACTTGCTCACCAGAGGATCCTGTGAATGGGTGCCACAGTTCAAGCAGCTGATTAAAAACATCACAGTAATCCACAACTAATCCAGTCCATCCATTAATGCCTTGTAAAGTGAAAGCTGTGTTTGTAAGAAACAAATCCGTCAAGATGTTATTAACTTACAGATAAGTCCCCTATCATCAATTTTGCTTTTGTCCAGGTTGACTCTTCTGAATAAAGGAAGATATATGCACAGATCGTTATATGTTGCTGGATTTTAATGTGAGACCTCATATTTAGGCCAGAAGTGATAGTTTGAAGTTAAAATGCCTTAATAATGGATTTGTTTCTTATAAGCACAGCTTTTCACTCCATAAGATGTTAATTACTTTTCTGAATTATTGTGATGTTTTTATCAGCTGTTTGGTCTCAATCTAGCAGCACACATTTACTGCAGAGAAAACATTGGTGGTGAGCATGTAAATTAATGGTAAATTTCCCTATCTACATCTTTGATAGCATGAGGGCCAAATGAATGTCATAAATGCATTTTAAAAGCAAACTTAAAGCAAACTGGAATCCACAGCGTTTAAAAACTCTGTAATCCGATTTAGGATAGAAGGATCAGAAGATCTTGCAGTGGTTCTTTGGAAATGTTAAAGATATCCTAACGACCTGAATGTGGCAGATCTTTGATTGATGCAGGTTCAGACTTTAGCATGAGGGCCGAGGAACATGATTTAGTCACTGTTTCAGCTGGAGCCGCTCAGGGCCCATTTATTATTTTTGGGGATGTTCTCGCTGCCTATAACTCATTAGTCAGCTGTGCGCTGTGTTTGTGCTGTTTTTCTTTTTCTAAAAAGTGATTGGAGAGTCTGTATCGTGATAACAGCTTTAAAGCGCCTTGGGGATCAAGTGGAAAGTATTCTTTTTGCATTCCTCACATGCCTTGCTCTTTTCGAGATGCTGTTTGGTTAGTGCAAATTGACACCACATGTCGAAGGTAACTACACCGAGGCATGATAATAGTTAATTTGTGTTTGTTTTTCTATGGGCAAATAAAAAAAAAAGATTATTTACTGTCTGTTAATTATGAGACAGCATCAACAAATGTTTGCTTAGGGAAAACTCAGTTCCATTGGGGGAATTGGCAAATAAAAACATTACATGTTTTATGTTAGCACAAACAGCCCATGCAGTATTTACCGTATGTATCGGTTAATTAATATAATTGTTATTATTTTTAATCATACAAATTAGGAAATAAATATAATTTAATCGTTTAAATGTGTGTGTTTTTTTTATTTTGTAATCATTAAATATTATAAATCAGAATCTTATGTATTTTCCCTCTGACGGTGAGTTGTTTTTGGAAACCCATTAAGGAACTGAACACTGCTAATCTTGCCCGGAGAGTAAGCCTAGTCAATTAGTAATCCTGAAGAGATCTTACTTAAGAAATTTCCTCTATCCACCACATTCCAGAGTTGTGACTTTGGCCAACCAATTTTTTTTTTTTTTTTAAATCACCTCTAGGGCTGGGTATCGTTTAAAAAATGTAGATACCGATACCTTGAGTTCGATACCGGTTTCTGAACGATACCTTTTTTCGATACCAATTTTATGAAATCAGTTTTAACAACATTTTTTTCAGCTTGTTGACATTTATACAGACTCAAAACCTCATCTCATGAGCCACTGCACGGACAAAAATATATATCCAACACAATGAATCAGTGCAAATTAGTTTTAATAAAGTTCAAATAGTTTTCAAATTACACGTCTGTTATGCTACCTTTACACTTGAGCATTATTTTTTTTTTCTTACAACAGCCTTATAATTTTTTCCCCTCTGAAAATGTTGTGTATTTATACTTTTTAAGGCATTTCATTTTATTGTTGGAAAATAAAGGGGATTTTATATTACACTTTAAAACACTGAAGAAGTACTGTTTTAATAATTTCAGTAGTAGTCTATTATGTACATTCTACTGAACAATAGGAATATATTTCTCCTGCCATGTTTAAACCGAACTTTTATTTTGACGGCTTGCCATGAAAACCTTTACAGTTCTGTGTGTACATGATATGACGATAGATTTACTCAAAGGTCAAATGCTCTAGAAGTAACCCTCAGAGCAGTTCTGGAGATGTTAACATTAGCCTACTGTATTTATGTCCTTATTTAGTGGAATGAGGACATAAATTCCGCTTCCGGTGATAATGAATCTTTTTTTGGCTGTTAAATATTGACAAATACTATTAATACTAAGCGGAAGTATATAAATAACATAAGGCTAATTTACACACTTCTGGTCAAACACACTGGCTAGTGCTGCAGTCTTATTTGATAACTGATGTTGATGAGATTAATTCCTTTAGGAATCCAGCTTGTTTAACCATAAAAATATTGGGAAATTCATTCATGAAGATACTGTTCATGACACCCCTCCCCCCACCAAATACTTTTCTTTTTCTTTTGTATTGATTTTTTTATATATTTTTTAGGACTGCAACAACTAATCGATAAAATTGATAATTATCGATAATGAAATTCGTTTTCAACGAATGCCGTTATCGATTAGTTGGGCTGCTCACGTAACTGAGGAGCGCGACCACAAGATGTACAAATACACACAGTTACACAGCTGCTCGCGCAATGGAGGTTACAGAAACGT
>JAUCMU010000125.1:11068646-11081053 GCA_032275025.1 Enteromius treurensis | reverse complement strand
TGTTTTTTAATTAAGCCATTTTCGGTTTCGGTATCGGTTTTCGGCCAAGTGCATCCAAAATTTTCGGTTTCGTTTTCAGCCCAGAATTTTCATTTCGGTGCATCCCTAGTTATTTCACCTTTTTTTGTTAAGTATATAACTCCACATGTGTTCATTCATAGTTTTGATGCCTTCAGTGAGAATCTACCAAAGTAAATGGTCATGAAAATAAAGAAAACACATTGAATGAGAAGGTGTGTCCAAACATTTGGCCTGTACTGTGTGTATATATATATATATATATGGATTTATATATATGTGTGTTTGCGAAGTTTTTTTTTCTTTGCTAAACAATTTATATATTTGTGTATATAGATTGTATATTTCTTTTTTCTATTTCCAATTTCACATTTCATCTTAATGTTTTTAGAGGATAAGTATAACAAATTGTATTGATTTTGAAACGGACTGTCACCTGAAAAGGATCTGTAGTAGTGTTTCATCACTGTTCTTTGTATTTATTAGATTCGGACAGTGGAATTTCCCCAGGCAGGGTGGCATATGCCACGTCCAAAAGTTCCTCATTCTCGGATGACAGTTATGGCTGTCTGGCCTGGAATATCCCTGCGCTGGAACTCATGGCACTATATGTAGCAGCTGCTATGCATGACTATGATCACCCTGGTCGCACAAATGCCTTTCTTGTAGCCACTAATGCTCCTCAGGTAAGTCATGACCGATTCTAAAACTAGCTTAGAAGAACCTTCCATTTTGTGTAGATCATTTGGATCTGAATAGCTCATTAAAACTCTTGGCTATTTGATCAAATTTTCACACTTTTGGGTCAAAAAGTAATATCAGCACATATTTTATCAGAGGCACATGTTTTTGTAAACAGAGCATGGAATCTCTTGACTCAAGAACACCATTCCCTCTTGTTTTTCTCATCCTTCTTTCCCTATTTCTACCTCTGCACACACTCTCTCACAGGCGGTGTTGTACAATGACCGTTCAGTTTTGGAGAACCACCATGCAGCCTCTGCCTGGAGCTTGTTTCTTTCCCAGCCAGAGTTCAACTTCCTGTGCAGTTTGGACCATGTTGAGTTTAAGCGTTTTCGGTTCCTAGTCATCGAGGCTATCCTCGCAACAGACCTGAAGAAGCATTTTGACTTCCTAGCAGAGTTTAATTCCAAGGTCAGTGGTAAGGGTGCATTGATATGGAAACAACCGGTATCAATCATTTCTAACAAGCACTATAGCTTGTTGAGGTTTATATTATAAATCGGACCATTTCTAAACTACTAATTTTTAAAAGTGACATTACGAAAATTTTAACTTTTTCTGTTTAAGTGCTAGAATTGAGTCCCCGGTATACCTACCAATCCAGAAAACACGATAAAGAACAACCCAGTAAATTTATTTTTGTTAGCCCTTCTCTGCAAGCTTGTGAAAAAATGAGATCTGATTTCACTCCTCTGTGTCATAGAAAAGGGTTCTTATAATAATATTATCGCCCCTTGGTCTGCCGTATTCCACCCACATTGCCACCATTGTGTGACAACGGTGTACTAGTGCGAACGCCATGGTGAAAGTTCGAGCAAAGAATGCCAACCGTTCTGTCTTCAGCGGCACTGATTTATTAGCTATTACTATATTTTACGCTGCTGCCCACAGATCTAATATAAACATGCAACTTCTTTCTCATCTGTTTACCTTCACAGACACAACTGACTGTTTTTGTGTTTTTAACGAACTTCTGTGTACAAAACAGTTTAAGAACAGAGAACATAGTTTATCAGAAGTTTAAGCTAATATGTTTTAAAATGTATGATTTCAGCTCAATAGACATGATAATCAAAACCAGATGTTTTTAGGGGAGTATCTGAGCAAGTAGCTATTAAGGCACAACCCTGTTCTGGAAAAGGAGGCAGGGAGCAGCAGCTTATTTGTATTTAAAGAGACATGCATGAAAACAGTGCATTTCTTCCGCTCAGAATAGGCATTTTTAAAATGTTATAATAAATTATCTGTGTGGTATTTTTAGCTGAAGCATATTTGCATATTGAAATGATTTCTGTAGGCTCATGTGACTAGCGACTAGAGAAATGATTGCTGAAAATGCAGCTTTGCCATCACAGGAATGAAATATATATATATATATATATATATATATATATATATATATATACACACACACACACACACAAATAGAAAACAGATATATTAATAATAATAATATTTCAAAATATTATTTGTATTTCACAATGCATTTTTTGATCAAATAAATGTAATCATGATGAGCATAAGACACTTATTTCAAAAACATTAAAACTTATTTTTTCTAAACTTTTGACCAGTAATCTGTTTAAAAAGATATCATTTAATACATATCTCCTAAATATGCCAGCTGCTATTTTTAGGTTAATCCTCTGATTGATCCTTTTCTCTTTTACAGGTTAATGATGTGAATAGTCCAGGCATCGAGTGGACTAATGAAAATGACAGGTTGTTAGTGTGCCAAGTGTGCATTAAGCTGGCAGATATTAATGGGCCAGCCAAAGACCGAAGCCTTCACCTCAAATGGACAGAGGGTATCGTCAATGAGTTTTATGAGCAGGTATGTCCTTTTCTCTTCACATAACCAAAAACAAAACACGCAGCAGCTGGAGATCAACATTTCTAATGTTTCAGGGTGATGAAGAAGGCACTCTAGGATTACCCATCAGTCCTTTCATGGATCGCTCGGCACCACAGTTAGCAAAGCTACAGGAGTCTTTTATCACGCACATCGTCGGGCCTCTTTGTAACTCCTATGATGCTGCTGGCCTGCTGCCAGGATACTGGATTGACGAGGAGGGCTCAGACGACGAAGAAGAGACAGAAGACATTGAAACAGAAGACGAAGAGCTGGACGAGGATCTTGAACCAAGTATGAATTTACAGAATTGTGCAGAATCTGTAAAAATGGTGTTTAGATTTTTATTGAGTACGACACACTAATCGAGTAGTTTTCCTTACAGAGAGGAGGAAGGGTCAACGTCGGTTATTCTGCAGCATCATGCAGCACTTAACAGAGAACCACAAGGTATGGAAGAAGACCATCGAAGAAGAGGAGAAGGCCAAAGAGCTGGAGACTCAGCAGCAGAAGCAATCCGAGAGCCCCAGCCTTCCTCCGTCCACCTCCTCCTCCGACGACATCCAGGTCATTCAAGAGGAGGCAGAGGAAGAGGAACGGCAGTAGCAAAGAGGAGAAGGTCAAGAAACGATGCTCACCGAGGGGTTTTAACAGACCCCTCCCTCTCCTTCACCTACACAAACACACACATTGACACCCAGAGGAAGACCCTAGCGGATCTCCCCACGCTGAAATTCGTCACTGTGCCGACACTCTGAAGCTAATGCAGTTCACATTGTGTTAAAAAAAGGCCTTACTACTGTGAGAGGACCCTTTGGTGGGAACCCCACTCCTATGCACTTTCACCCCATGGAGAATCAGTGGAGAACGGACAGAGCTTTGAAGACGCCAAACCGTGTTACGAGATTAAAACCAGGCGGAGAAGAACACACGCAGGGGACGCTGCCTTGAACGTAGAGCTCTTAACTCTCCTGTAGGTACTTAAGTCCAAAAGGACACGAAAAGACAATGACGTAATTGACACCCGTTACCAAAGCGAACAGTACAAAAAAATAGAAAGACTGCGACTGAAGCCGTTTCAGGCTCAGTGTCAGGAAGCATAATTCAAAATGTGCCTGTCTGAACTTTGAAAAAAAAAAAAAGATATATATAAAATATTGTTTGTTTTTACTTTTCATGTGGTCCAGAAAATGGCCTATGTACGCTGCACTGTATGTGCAGTCCCCGATTCATGCTGGTGACATAAAACACTGTATTACTGAACAGAGTCATTAGGACAAGTGGAAATGCTGACATTTTGACTGAAAAATGACCTGACTTCTGCATCGTTTTGGATGCTTTTTATTCATGTCGATCACCTTCTTGCAGTTTTTTGTTTGCAAAGGTTGGTTCTTTCATTCTTATTTTTTTCTTCCATTTGTGGTGTCCCCCCGCTCCCCCCTTTTCCTCTTCAGGAACGCTGAGTTGCCAATCGTTCTCTGTAAAGTCCGTCTGTGTTTAAAAGCATAGCAAATAGGACAGGAATGCTGTTCAAATGAAGGGACGTTTCTCCTTTTTTACGTTTAAATAGATATATTTTTTCACGGTTACTCAGGATTCATGTGAAGGATCGATCCTTGTTTTTTGCGAACGTTCTTTTCAGAGGCGGGACAAAAAAAAAAGGTTTCTATTTTTTGTATGCAAGTCACTAACATCAAGTGATGCTCCCCAAAGTGCAGTGTCCTAGTCATTAACCCCCATCCTTATCAGCTGCTCCAGACCAGTATATCCATTTTTTTTGTTGTGTTCCAAAGACCCCCTGATAAGAATTGGGAGCCAGAAAAGTTACTGAAAACTAAATGTTTGACTTAGCATGCATGTCATAGACTAAGCATTGCTTTGGAGTAACATCACGTTTTGGCATTATTTGAACATGCTTGTACTTTAAATATTGCCAATCGCAAAATCCGGCCAGTTTATTTTCAAGGAATCCAGGATTTCGCCTTGAAAGCTGTATTTTTTTTTCCTTCTTATAGTTCTATATTTTTTGTCTGAAGCAAGAACTCTAGGCATTCCACTAGAATAATGAGGGGAGGACGGGGAGGTGCCTCACCTCAACAAAAACTCATTTTGTCTCTGTAGAGGAAAGTTCTCAAGTAGACAGTGTAAATCAAGCTAGTATATTTAAGAGTAAAAAAAAGATATAAATGTGCACATTTTACTACCAAACAAGTGTTTAACCTCGGCACAGAAAGAATACTTGCATATATAAATATATATATTATATTATATATTTTTTAATTAATCAACAATGCGTCTGTTTTCTACATACAGCTGACATATATTGTACATTGAGACCATGTAATTATCATCTTGTTTCAGGAGTTTTTAAAAAAAAAATTGCTATTTACAGATGTGGATGTGTTTGGGTGTTGTGTTTTTCAGTTTGTTAATTGTTTTTTTTTTTGGGTGCACTGTCTTTTGTTCTTGCCCATAACCACTCTTTGCCGAAAGCACCTAATTTCTAAAGCTGGTGGCGATGCTGGATGCCTCCCTGTCTCTGTCTCCCATTGTGGGTTTGTTAATTAGTCACTTTTTTGGCCTGTGCTCAGGGTGTGTTCTGTGTTGGGGGCTTGTGCGCACCCAAAGCAGCTTGTGGTGCTTCTCTCTCTCTCTATCACTCTTTTTCTGTCCAGACTGTGTGTACATCAGTTCTTGGATCCGGGACTCCGGTATGGCTCAGTTTGTCTCCCCTCCCCTCCACTCCACTTGACTTCACTGAGCTCACCCGGGCTGGGCTCAAACCCACGCACTCTGAACATCATTCAGGTTGCCAAGCAGGGTGACTGCGGATCAGAGCGTCACGGCGCCCCCATCCCCTCGTGTTGACCACTTGCTCGACTGTGGTATCTCACTTTTGGGGGATCGTCGCGCCACAGTAACCTCCGACGTTCCTGTCATCAGTACCTTTACGATGGCATTCACTTTTTTATGTAGCATTTAGATAGCAATGTCTGATGTAACCATTCAGCCTTTTCAGGGTTGTGGGGGAGAATTGACTTTTTTGTTATTATTTATAGCTGTCATAAAAGCACCATCCCTGAACAAGAGTTTCACTCTCCTCAATTGATTTCTGCTTGTCTGTGTCATTTTTGTGTTCTGTGTTTGGCATGGGAGCGAATGTGTACTTGCCTGAGTCGGGGATATTTAAACTAGTGTGTGAAGAAAAAAAAAAAGTTTTTGGGCAATCAGGGAATGTATTTTAGGGATATCAGGGAGGTCAATGTTGTCCCTCCTGAGGTACATCCCAATAAAAAAGAGACCTTAGAAATGCTAAGGGGTTAATGAAATCTGTTGACAGTACTAGTTTTTAAATGGTACTGAGGCTGAAACCTCAAGCATTGATAAATATAACTTTTTTTTTAGAACTTTTTTACTGTCAATATTAATCTTTGATTTTTTTTTAATAATCCCACACTTTTGACTGTATGTAGTTAGTATTTTTACTCCACAAAACTATACTTTCTTAGCTTGAGCTGTCACTTTTTTTGTCTACAAATATTTACTCTAAAAGTTTATCAAAGACATATTTATAAGAATATATATATATATTTATAAGAATATATATATATATATATATATATATATATATATCTTCTTTTAAGTTTACAGCATATTAAAGGCATTTTTATTTATAAAAATGATTGTCAATCCTCTCGAACATTCAATTTTACATTTTCACAGATTGTTTTTGTATACACGGACCCCCAACAATTTTGATACCTTCAGGATTTTTGTCATCAAAACGTTATAAAATGTTTGATCTTGTAATTAGTAGAATCATAATACTTATGCAAACCACATAATCCAGGTACACATGTAACGTTTAAATCACACCATCACAGTGAATAAACAAGCAATGAACATGGCCTTTCACCTATTAAGAGATGACCAAACGCAAGCGGAATATTCTCATCCTTTAGAATGCTCTCTATGATGCAACATGTTTTTGAAATTATCAAAGCGTGCCAAGTTGCATGTTGCCTTCTTATATCCTTTGTGCTCAGATGAAAGCCCAAGTGTTCTCCTGGGAAGAACTGCCTGTAAGATGACAGTCAGCAGATGACGAGTCCCCAAGTGTAGGTCATATGAAAGGCCAGCCTTATCTCTTCAGATGACAGCATCTCTGTGACAGCTTACCCAAAGCAACAATGCCCCTACCCGTCACTCCGCTTTTAATTGAGTTTTCTATGCAGTTTGACTTAAGTGGTGCTTAGACGACACAGATGGGAAAGATTTTTTTTGGCCTCTATAAAAGGCTTCACGGTGACAAAATGAGGGTTTGGAAGGCACTGCAGAAGGAAAAAAAGATATTATGTTCACAGTCAACAAAAAACTGCAAAAATCAATTCATTTTTGATATGTGCCAAACCAATTTATACGAGTCACTCAGGAAATCTCCAGGTTTCTATCTACTGTATACTCCCAGCTTTATATGGTATAATTGGCTTGGGGAAATTCCAGCACAGTTGAAAAAGAGGTCGCAGACAGAAAGCCTGAGATCAGAATTAAAACACAACTCACAAAACAAGGGCTTACTTTGTCTTTATTTATTCTTTTGTCGGGTTTTTCCATTTTATTATCATAACATGCAAAAAAAAAAAAAAAAAAACTTGTTAAAAGTGAAGTAAAAATAATATTGAGTTATAAAATGTATGCTGGAGTCCAGCTTTTCGTGAAAGCACCATTTTTTTCCCCTCAGAAATTTTGCAGCTCAAGTTTCTCGACAGTCTATTTCCACTGAGATAAACTAGGCACATGGTCTTTATTGCAGAACTGACATTTCCAAAACTTTCTGGCAAGGGCAACTGTTCACTCACTTGCCCAATTCCAGAAATGGGGGAAGTCGTGGAATGCTGAAAAAGACAGACCTCTAAACCATTATAGAGGTAAACCCTGTCAATTATTGACACAATAGCTCTTCTCATATTGACAAGCACAATGTTCGGTCTGCTACACAGTACACTTATTGGTTCAAGTTATGAAAGATGCATGCTACATTTATCTTGATACCCTCATGTACATTCTCATGTCTGCTCATATGTGCTCATTCTTTGAGAGCATGCGTTCTGTAACAGTCCTCTTATCACTCTCAGGCCAGGTTCTGTGAAACTATGGAGGACAGGTTCTGAGAATTTAACAAGTCAATATCAGAGGTCAGTATTCCCCTCTGAAAACCTGGTGGAATTTAAGACGGGGAACTTGCGTTTTTTTAGTAGGATCCCCTGAGGTGAGAGCATGTGTTCCAGAGCTCACAGGGCAAGTTTTACTGCTGTCTCCTGATAGCACATATGGAGTATGGCCGAGGCTGAAGAGTCATGCCTAGTTTCGGAGAGAGGCTTGGAATAAAGCCTTCGGGGAACTGCAGATGGAACCTCTGGAGCAATGTGGTAAAGAACAAGAACATCTCCAGCCTGGCCAACTGCTCTCCCAGACAGTGCCGCTTACCTAAAGAAAAACACACAGAAATCAGTTAGCTCAGAACAGTGGTTTTCAAACCTGTCCTACAAGCAGGGCAGGGGTGCTTGTAGGACCGGTTTAAAAACCACTGCCTCAAAACAACGATTTTAGACTAAGTAATTCCCAAACGTCTGCCTCTTACCTATGGAGAAAGGAAGAAATGCTTCATGCCGGACAAATTTGCCATTACAGTCAAGGAACCGCTCTGGGCAGAAGATGGATGGGTCACTCCAGTACTTCTCATCAAAATGCACTGAGTACAAGTTAGTGATAACCATGGTGCCCTTGGGGATAGTGTAGCCACGCACCACCGCATCCTGAGACGTTGCACGGAAGATGCCTAGTGGGACGACATTGCAAAAGCGCAGGACTTCATGCAGCACTGCCTCCACATACGGCATCCTCTGCTTGTCTTCAAGAGCAGGTGGTCTGCCATTCAGGATGCAATCGATCTCCATTTGGACCTTTCCTGCACGGAAAAAACATAACATGATTAGTGCAGCGACATTAAAATGATGTAAACCAGGAAAAAAACGGCATAGGCACCAACCTTGTATCCTGGGATACAGAGCCATGTAGAGCATAGCCCAGCGCAGGCAATTTGTGGTAGTCTCTGTGCCTGCAATGATGAGTTCTCCAACAGAGAAAATGAGATTATCTTGAGAGAAAGATGTAGCTTTATTGGTGGCGCTCTGCTCCATTTCGTCCAAGTAGGCATCGATGTAATGCTGGGGTGACTGGGGCACCCTATCCTGCGAGAAGCGCTTAACGATTTGCAGAAGGAAATCATAGACCTCGTTGGCATTGCGGAAGAGCTTTTGGTGCTTCCCAAAGGGCACGTACTCCATCCAGGGGAAGGCGTTGTACAGGAAAGCCCAGCCACTGGCTGCCAGCTCCACATTCTCACTGAAGAGCTCAATCATGTGTTGAAAATCGCCATCGTCGTAGGTGAAACGTTGCCCGAAGATTATGAGGTTGGTGATGTTGGAGACAGCATTGGTCACGAGATGTTTGGGGTTAAAGGGCTTCCCCTGATGCTGGTCAATGGCTTCGAGAAAAAACAGGCACTCCTCGGAAATCCTCCCAAACATTCGCTGACCGCTGCCGAAGTAGCGGAAGCAGTTCATGGCCAGTTTGTGGTGTTCAATCCAGCCTCGACCGTATTTGCAGTTCAGAAGGCCTAGACAGAGAACAAACAATGCTGAGAGAGGTCGGTTTAATTATGGAAACAAAGAAAGTTTATCTAGTGATAAACTTTTCTGTATGATTAACCGGAGATTATTAACCAAATGGTACGAGTCTCATGGGTTAAACACATATTATAAGAACTGCGATACTGATAATGTGATAACCTCATGTGTGACTGTCCTCTGTTCTCTAGCTAGTGCCCCAACTCTGACATACATTACCATGCCAGAGCCTTTTCTCTGAATCACCCAGATAGTTAAAGCAATAGTTCACTAATAGTTACCTATTCTACATCAAGCTAAAGGATTTTTCTTTTCTTTTTACAGAGAACATTTGGTAACACTCCATTTTAAGGTGTCCTTCTTACATGTATGTACTACTATAGTAACTCTTAATTATGCATAATTACATGCAAGCAACCCTAGACCAAACAAATAGCATATACATAAACTACATAATTAAAAAATATTACTCTGTACTTAAATGTATAATTACACTGTAGCAAGGACACCTTAAAATAAAGTGTAACTCAACATTTTATAATAACTGTTAAGCACCATAAAACTAGTCCAAAGGCTTTGCGTTGTGCTAATCGAAAGTTAAACCTTTACTGTAGTTTTATGGTGCTTTTTTGGGGGATTACATGAAAAACTACATGTAGGCTTTGAAGTAAATGAGAGGAAAGAAAAAAAAACTTTCCTTTTTGGGTGAACTATTCCTTTAATCTAGATATTTTTGTAGTGATCTACTCTGGGAAATAATTCTAAAATAAATGATTCTATAAGGAACCACTTACCTCCCATTTTTGTCATCTTCTGAAATAAAGGGAGGGATGGACGATCTGCAAAAACCTCACTTTGGTGATATAGGCACTCTTTAATGGCATCATAACCATTCAGAATAACAGTCGAGATTCCTCCCAGGTCTAGACTGAAAATCTGGATAATAAAATGGCAATATTCATTAATCCACTCCCCTGCCAAACATATTTCTACTAATGAAGGAGTATAATTAGAAGGCTACATTCACTCTCATGGATACAGTGAGGAAATGAATTAAGCATGCTGACTCAGCATGTCTTGGCCATTCTGCAAAACTGAGTGCTGCGGCACGCTGCCAAAAACGCAAATGCCAAAGACTCTTTTGTTCCCTGTAGACACTTCAATCGTACTGCGTCTGCTACGACGCTATGGGAAAAACTCTTTTTTCCTCCTAACTGAAGCCTTATTCAATTATGCAGTGAAACTGCATGGCCATTGGTTCGAGCAATGCTATAAAAATGAACCAATTGGTTAGTTGCGGTGCTGCGCAAACCAATGGCCACAGCTCCTGCCGAAGCTCGCCTGAGGGGGTGGGGTCGCGGGTATATAAGCAGCCGCCTTGCCACAGGATTCAGATTTCTTCTCCTTTAGCGACGAAGCACCTTGTTGGCCTTGACTAGAAGCCTACGCCGTCTAGAAAACGCCTAACAGCTGGACGATTCCCCTGCCCCCATCCGGCGAACTAAAAGGCAAATTCTGAAAGAGCAAATTTCCTTACCTGAGCGACATGCACAGTGCAATGAAAAATTCCCCGCCCCCTGAAAGCCTTTCAGAGAATGTTGGGTCTAATGGCAGCACCCTCAGCGGTTCTGCAGCTCGGCCTCTTGCATATGAAGTACTACAGTACTGGCTGAAAGCACGGGTGGCGCCACGAGCGTGGCGTCACGGGTGTGTTCGGCTCAGGGCAGACAGAGCCTTCATTACAGCTCTGCGCCTATGGAGAAACTGCAGAGAGGGTCAATTTTGGGCCAAATGACCCTAAGGTCATCCTAAAACCAAGGCTTGCCTACTAAGGTGCTCTTCTCACCGTTTAGATCGCAGGTGGTATCTCTCTCTGCGCTACCCCTGGCAATGGAGGATCAAAACTCTAACCCCCTCTGCCCGGTCGGGTCATTGAGAGCCTAAATTAAGCGGGCAGCAGCCTTCAGAAGGTCTGACCAGCTATTAATTTGCTTCAGTGCCCGCTCCAAAGGGTTACAGGTCTTGAAGCAAAGGCTTTCTAAGTGGGTTGTGGATGCTATTTTGCTAGCCTACTCCTCTACAGGCCAGAGTTGTCCCATTGGAGTTAGAGCCCATTCAACTAGGATCATGGCCTCATCATGGGCGTGGTCTAGCGGCATCTCCCTGTCAGAGATTTGTGAGGCGGGCGGCTGTTCCTCGCCGTCCCCATTTGTCCGGTTTTACAATCTGGACATCCCAGCATTACATGCCAGTATCCTCTCTGCTTAAAGGGTTAATTTATTAGTCCATTGTGTCTGGCCACCACACGTCCAGACCGCAAGCTCGGGCTCATGAGACTTCAAGTGTTAATTTGTTAGTTTGCTGTGTTTGGTCAGCACACACCCGAGCTCAGGCTCACGCGCCTCTAAGTGTAAAGACGATTTCAATACATATGCGGGGCATTGTTTCTATGCATGCATATGTGACTGTGTGCCTCAGTGCCGCCTGGGCTCATTGTCAAACATTGATCGTTCTTCACTTACAGCCCGGCGCAATTGAACTGAGTTTCCATAGCGTCTTAGCAGACGCAGTACGAGTGAAGTGTCAACAGGGAACGAATAGGTTACGGGAACGAGTACTGCGTTCCATGCCACGCTGTAAGTGTAACCTGAATCCTGTGGCGAGGCGGCCGCTTATATTCCCGCACCCCCGCCGCCTCAGGCGAGCTTTGGCGGGAGCTGCGGCCATTAGTTTGCGCAGCACCGCTACCAACCAATTGGTTCATTTTTTATAGCACTGCACGAACCAATGGCCATGGAGTTTCACTGCGTGATTGAATAAGGCTTCAGTTAGGAGGAAAAAAGGAGTTTTACCCATAGTGTCTTAGCAGACGCAGTGCTCGTTCCCATGTCTCCGGGAACCTAATTTCTTTCCTAACCTATTTGTTCTTCTCAAGCACCCCAGTTACATTTCTGAGACATCAAAAGGGGATTCACTAACACGAACCAATCAGCTGTGAGCTGCATGAGAGACTTCAGCAGTGAATAACTAGATGAGCTCCGTGGACAGATCGCTGGATCCAGATGCACACACATACACTATAAGACCCTACACAATCTAACATG
>JAUCMU010000125.1:11044874-11068546 GCA_032275025.1 Enteromius treurensis | reverse complement strand
ATGCTATGTTAGCTAGAGTTACTCTCAGATGGGTTTGTCACTTTTTGAGGTCCCCCTGAAACATTTCCGTTGTGGTCAGTGCTATTCTAGCGCGTTCGTGTGTTTGCAGCACATTTCTGTGTTTGCAGCGGCGCTGTGTTTGCAGCACCTGTGTTGTCAAACTGATGATGTTTTCTTAATGTGTTGTTGTTTTTTCTGTTTGCATGTGTTTTTTTCAGTTTGCATGTGTTTTCTGAAGTTTGCATGTGTTTTGTTTTCTGTTTGCATGTGTTTTCTGAAGTTTGCATGTGTTTTGTTTTTTGTTTGCATGTGTTTTCTGAAGTTTGGATGTGTTTTTTTCTGTTTGCATGTGTTTTCTGAAGTTTGCAGCGCGTTGAGCTCTCTCGGCCACTGTACAAAATACAGCAAAAGCAATGTTATTGTGAATATATTTGAAAATGTAATTTATTCCTGTGAACAAACATTAAAAATGTCACTGTTCAAAAACTTCTGACTGGTTATGTCTGTAGCCTGCATATGTGTATTTGCAGCTCCTCAGAAATGAAATCTCCGGTTAGGGCTCAACTACAGACAACTTCCACTGCGGAAAACTTCACTCATTTCAAGGCAAGTTGTAAGATGCAATACGCTATTTTACAGAATAATTATCATGTGGTGGCTTAAACTCGCTTTCTAAACAGTAAAACCAAACAAGTGACAAGAAAAAATATCAGCAAAAACGTAAAGTTAAAACCAGACGAGTTTGTCCCTATATTAACGCATGTGATTATGTATTATTATCTATTATCAAGTAAAGAAGAGAAAGTGAGGACTAAGAATGAAGTGTCATCCGTACCTGTCCGTGGATATCACTTTGCCTTTTCATGTAGACGTGAGGCTCTGTGGCTAGGGACAGAATATTCCCTATCATGGGTAAAGGTGTCGGTCCAGGGGGAAACCCTCGGGGTCTCCGCTGCTTTACCACCTGGCGAACTACCAGCAAAATGAAGAGTGTAAAGAACAAACTGCCCAGACATATGAGCGTTTGCTCCAAAGAAACAGAGAACAGAGATGTCAACCGATTGATCGATACCATCTTAGATGCAAACGCTTCGGAATAATCTGTGCTTTCTGAAAAAGTTTCTTGCGCTCCCTTCTCTGTCAGTCAGTGTATTTGGAGAACATTCCCACCCCTTATAGGCTAAGATTGGCTAACGGAAAGAGCGCTTTAGATTAACTTCCATTGTGTTTGATTAAACGGTGGCCAGAGCTATTGATCGCGAGAATTCAGACCGATTTCTTTTCATTAGGGCAGCGTCACAGCTACATTTCCAAGCGTGTTCTTCTTTGTAACTTGCAACATACACGAGGCCACGCCCACCCATACACATCAAAAAAAGGACTTTGCAGTGGAATCCTTTTCTTTGAACTGATGTTTGACTCATCGAATCTTTTTTTTGAATGGCCTCTCACAAAAATTAATCGTTCACTGATTCAGTCTCTTTGGTTACATCGTTGTTCCACTAGGTGGGGACACGCGAGAGTGTATGTAACGTTAATGACTGAATCACTTTCTGATTCACTAATTAAACAACACTCTAAAACACTAGTCTTGTCTGCAAAAACAAATCCACTGGTTACAAATGCATTTAAAAACTTCAGAAAAAATATTAATTCTGTCCTCAAGAATTGCAACACAGTACCAACTCATAGTTAATTCATTTACAAACAGCCTCCTTGAGGGCGTATCCGTTCAGAAGTTCCAACCAATGAGATGTTCCTTTACAAACCGTACTAGAATGCTATTTGCTCGTGCTACAATCAATCATTGACTGCGACTACTTGACAAGTCAAGCAAACTAAACTATATATGTATTACATATTTTTATTATTTTTTAAATCAGTCACTTGCTTCAAAAAGTAGAGACATGATTGGACATGATTCAGGGAAGCGAATGTGAAAGATGTATTTAAAAACTCATTCGTTCACGCAGGGAACATTACCAATTTTAAGGTAGTCGCGTTACTATTCATGTTGTATATTGTATTGTGAGTTTGACTGAAGTTCCGTAGAATGCCACATTTGACAGAAAGAGTTACATTTTTTGATAGAGGCAAATTTAAAATAAATTTGTAAAAGGACCCCTGGGCCAGAACATTTCTTTTGTCAATAGTCGAGCAGTCTCCTTCCACGTGAGAAAAAGAGACATTGTATTTTGCAAACGAAGTAAAACCAGTTTTGGCACTGTAAGATTTGTGCTACAAACTTTGACCTTATGGTTTGAAACTCCCCTCCAGTCATGTCAGCATTTTCTTCTGCTATTTTAACCCAGCAGTGACCAGCAAGTTCTCAGTGCATTTATCAAGTCATCACAAGCATCTAAAATAGTACACAGTTTAATTTATAAGCACATACTGTGATCACTTGTGTTATCTGTAAGGTGATGTCTGTGTATTCAATTATTTAAACAAAAGCATTATGCTGCTGCACCATGTATAATGCATGCAGGCATAAACATATAAAGGCTTTGATGATATTATCAAGCACTAGCCTCTGCAGAATCATTCATATTTAAAACACAGTAGTTTGTCATAAATATTGTAATGTATTACTCATATTTAATTAGAAATTGTTTTCATAATAATCCAACCAACAATTCAGAACCAATTCAAGACAGTACACATAATCACTAGATAAAATAACAAACAACAACAACAAAACATATATAAATAAATAAATAGTCTTATGTATGTTATCAATGAAAAGCGCCTCAGCAAAAAGTGAGCAGTGCCTTCAGAGTGGCATAAACCTTTTATCTTAATTGCAACCTATAAAAATTGCACGAGCTGATATTTATAAACTGCGTTTTGTGGGAAAGGCTGTCTTGAGAACATAATAGGTTTGAAGAGGAAAAACAAAGCAAAGTTGTTGCATGGCAGTAATCGAACCAACCTCTGCATATTTTTACATGATGTGTAAATGAAGTATCAGAGTGTTAACTCTAGTAATTACATATTAATTAGATCATAAATCATTTTAGGTTTTTTTTTCAGCAGAAAAGTGATTTTCCACATTGATGATGCTCCATTCCGTGGTATCTTGGGCCTTATTATCTATGAAGATTTCTACTGATCCATTCCATCGGTAAGGAGAGATAAATCCGGCAAGTCTCGGAGGATTCTGTTCAAAGACTGCAGTGTTTGTGATATATAATGAGGACATCTAGAACATTCAATATATCCTCCCATAAGAAACACATCTTATTATGGATTTGCTATAGCACAGGGAAAACTCAGTCAACATAGATTAATCAATAAAGGAAAGTGAGACTTCATAGCAGCAGCAGCACATTACGAAAAGAAATCCTTTGCTGTGATTTTAGCAAAAGACGAAGCCCGAAATGTAATTAGTAATGGAGGACAGCATGAATCAGAAATAGCTTTTCCTGTATAGTGCATAATGCTGTAGTGATGCACAAGCAGTAAGCAGTTTTGAATGGGTCTAGCTCATACCCACCAGAGGTGTCTCAGTCATTCTTTTTGTTAGTCCTTGGTGACTTGGTGGCGTGCCAATCCCAGTCAGATGATGCCATTGGTTGTTAATGTAGTCTAAATAAAAGGATGGTGTGTGATCAGTAAAGCACACAGACGAGATTATGATGAACTAACTCACTCAAGAGGGGTGATTAATGAGCAGCACTGAGTGATTAAATCTCATTTCCTTAATGTCTAAGGATGAACTGTGCTGGCTCCTCGCTGACCATTTAGTGCTACTCTTTGTCTCAGAGAGGGTTATGGATTGTGTTTAGTTTTCCTCTCAGAGTCATTACAAATCACACTTAATCCCTGTTTGTTTCCATCTGCAGGTGTTTAAACAGCCGTGCAGTCCAGAAAAACTTTGCCGGATGTGTTCTGCACCAGGATAACAGAGATGCCGTTCCCCAGATGAACTCACAAAGCTTGTCACAGGCAAATGACGCCCATGAACAAACGTAATCCAAAAGGACATCATCTGCCTCGAAACGAAATGATTATCTGTCTTTTGAAATAAGTTACAGAAGGCCGGGCGGAGTGAGTGATGTTAAAGCATGACCAAATTTGAAAGGTTACAGTATCGACTTTAAAGTTTCACGCAGGAAAGGAAAACTTGGCGGCTTATTTTGTTTGCTTACTCACTGATCTATGGACATGGTAAGTCTCAGCAAAGTGTTCCTCTAGCGGAAATGACCCTTCATTAGTCAGGAGGAGTTCATCACGCGTGCAAGTGTAGCTTGCGTCCGTAGCGGGGGTCCCTGGTCCTGTCACGGCGCCCAGATTTACTGATTCCGTCATTGGCGAGGCTTTGGGTTCGATAGCACTAAAAGGCTCATCCAGACTAATGGGGTTCCTATGTGACGCAAACACTGTCTCTTAGTGGAAATGGTTTATTAGGCCTTCGCCAATAAAGACGAGGAGTCAGATGATGCCTCAAGACAAAGAGTTCTGTAATTGGGACTGATATAGAAGGCTTGTTATGGTCGTAACCTCTTTGATTCTGACAAAGGGTCACATCCCTACGGAAACCCAAATAAGGACAAGAGCAATGTTGCAATTGATCACACACATTATTACAGGATACACAGTATAGGGTATTTGAGTTTGTTTTCCGCCATCTGCATTTGTCTTGCACGCAATTTCAGATGGATTTACCGAAATGTCACACATAAGCCTTGTGCCCTTTTCTCACTTTTGTTTAAGTAGCCACGATAATTGTGTACTGTATGTGCTACACTCAAGGATTTATAAAGTTATTATAATTTGAAAAGAAATTCGATTAAAACACTAAGCAGAAAAATAAGTATCATGGAAACTCTGTCATATCATATACGCAGAGACAAGATGACAGACAGACAGACCGCAATCAATAGTTTTGTATAAGGTTGGCACTAAAAATTATCACAACGGAAAAACAGATCATAGACTTTCTTTAAATAGTTTACTTAAAATTTTTTTCCAAACGATATTGAATTTTGCTGATCACTGGTAAATTTTTGTGAATGGAGCAGTTTGTGATTGAAGGATGACGTCATTGGTGTGACACACTCTTTATCATTTTTTTCCAGAAACCCGAGGACACTCTGATTGGCTGGATGAGGGAGCAGTGAGCTCTGGTTGGCTGTCGGAGAATCATTAAACACCCACACTGTCAATAGTGAGACCCACATGGTGGGTATATAGGCAGGTGTATTGTAGCTTAATGCAACAGACTCAAAATTTCATCAAGTTGAAATATCCCCTCTATTTTGGGAAAACTCTTTTCTATATCTATAGCACGAAGCCGAACATCTCAAGGTAAGTAACAACAATTTATATCTTGACTAATACTATATGTGCCATGCTTTTTATAATTCTCAATATACTGTACTATAGACGTGTGACAATAAACTAAATAAAATGTTAGAGAGGCTTAATAGTATATACATTGCTCTTCGGCACAGAAACGCATGCTCGATTAATTTTTTCAAGGAGAACTGGACGGCTCCTTAGACCTGGCTGTGGGTGCAGGGACAGCAGCTCATTACACTAATGCACAGGGTCCTGCTGGAAGGGAAATCACAAGACTAATATCTTTAATGCTGCAGTTATAGCATAGCGCCTGACAGTAGGAGACGTCTGCACCAACCACAAAAAGCTCAGACAACGGGAGCAGACTTTTCAAATATTATTTCAGTTTTTAAGCTCATCAGTTGGTGTGCCAATGACATTGAAAAGCAGGAGAGGGTTTGAGGGGAATAAAAATGGATAGGAAAAATGCATTTTCGACTTTTTCAGAAGCAATGGCTCGACCAAATTTTTTTCCTGTCTGTTCTGAAACTATCTAACGATGAATGTATTACCACAGGGGACCATGGTTATGTTGAAGATCTCCGCTTTCCTTGTTGCCTACGCTCTGATTATTTGCCAGATGTACAGCTCTAATGCAGCTCCTGCCAGGTGAGCTTTCATAATAATTACATTGTCATGCTGATAAATTCTCAAAGGGCAGTGTTTTTTCCTGTGATAATTCCTTAAATTAGCAACAAATATCTGTGAGTGAAATTGGTGCTTTGGGAAAGTCGTTCAGACGGAGACAAGAGAGCATATGTTTTCATTAGAGGTTGCGGCATCATGGACTATCAGTCTTCTGATTACATCAGATGAATCCCAGCCAAACCCACTCTGCTTACGACAGTATTGATCGGGTGATAAATCTTAACTTGGCAACTGGACAGCTTTTAAGTGCCATACTCTTGCAGATTGTTTTGGTTATGTTTAGGATTTGATGTAGCAAGCAAAAAGTGCTTTTATCATGCAAAAAAAGGATACCTTTGCATAGCCCTCTAAAGACATGATAATCGTTGCACTGCAGGCCTGCACTGGAATCATCACCAGATCGAACTACGCTTACCGACTATGAAGCGAGAAGATTGCTGCACGCCATTGTCAAAGAATTCATGCAGATGACCGCGGAGGACATGGAGCAACAGGCAACTGAGGAAAACAGGTACAAATGCCATCGATCTGCTTCCCGACTCATTGCAAAGCACAATCTGTTGAATAATTTAGCGAGTGTGCACTGATTTGTTTCTCTCATATTTAAGAAAGTAAGGCTGAAATTCTTCCAACATGAGAGCAATGCCTCCTTAATGTCAGGTGTACTTGTACTTGTTGTATATGACAGGTATGTGATACATTTCTGTACAGATATGGGGGTTAATTTTTTGATTAAAGCTGTCCTCTGCCAGTTTATTCTCTGCATGAAACTTTATTTACTCATTAGATTTATGAGAGATTGACTGTTTGTAAATGCCCGTTTGCTCTTAATGCATGTAAACGAGTATATCAAACGGCATGGACTGAAGCATGATCTGAAAACATAAGAGAAAATGCCTGCATGATATGCTCAAGTAAAGACATGAAAAGTGCAGCAGAAATGAATTAGTGAAGCATGATTTAAGACCGTAATGACAGCCTTGCGAGGGAGCATGTCAACATGCATCCTGTCATCATGTCTATTCTGTATGTGAATGCTTGCATGTTTACGTGTCTATGAGTTTCTCTGCATGTGGTCTGTTTCCTCACAGCTTGGGTAGACCAGTGTCCAAGCGCTGCTCCAGCCTCAGCACTTGCGTGCTGGGGAAACTGTCCCAGGAGCTGCACAAACTGCAGACATATCCACGCACCAATGTAGGAGCGGGTACGCCGGGCAAGAAGCGCAGCCTGGAAGAGAGTGATGTGTTGGCTGGATACGGAGAGGCGCTCAATCGTGTCTAATCGGCAGCGGCTGTAAACTCGTGCTTGGCCCTGATATGCGAGTGCATGTGGAAGTTTGCTTGCCTGATTGACTTGAAAGAACATTTTTTTTCTACTTTCTTTGGCAGAGTAGCAAATCTCAGACAGACTCTGTTCCACTAATTTCATATAGTCACTGGATCTATTGGGGTTATATAACTGATTCATGAAATCGGGGAGCTCTCATTGGTAGATAGGGCATAACGATGAGCTTTTTTTAACCCACAGCAAAATTCCTGTCTTGTGTGATTTGACTCTGCTCTTGATCTAATAAAGATATTTTTAGAAGGAGATCACTGTTTTGCTTGTTGATTAAAGCACAGAAATGAACAACAGTTTTTAATTTGATAAATTATAAGTAATCAGGCTTAAGTACCCATTTTAGGTAAGATATATTACTGCTGACATTTTTTTTTATTAAATATATTTAATTTTGCACATTTCAAATTCTTAATTTTAATATATTGCTTAATTTCTTACTAATTAACATTTAAATTCCCAATATTTTCCTCCTTCAGTGTTACAACACAGAAGAGAGCTTGTAACACGGCCACATGTGTGACCCATCGCCTGGCAGACTTCCTGAGCCGCTCAGGGGGGATTGGAAGCAGCAAATTTGTCCCCACCAATGTGGGCTCTCAGGCTTTCGGCAGACGAAGGAGGCTCAGTCAGGAGTAGTCAACTTCGTGAAATGGTATGTGAACAGTGTTCTGAACACTCTCAAGTCATCCCATTCATTTAAAGTGAACTACGATCAACATAATTCTGTCATGTTAGAGCGATATCAGAGTATACAAGTGTTATTGTCACAAAATTATGTCATTATGTGACAATCGACACAGAAATGTGTCCAAAAGCTAAAGATAAAGACTATCATTTATTACTTAATATCTGATATTGCACTCTTTACTATTTAAAATAGCTAAAACTGAGTTGTATTTCTCATTATTATGCTCTTATTATAAATATTTTACAATATGAAAAATTTGCACTATTGCACATTTCTTGTTCTTTTATTCTAATTTATAATTATTTAAGACTTTAACATCTCTTTTATTGTTATGCTGATATTATATTTTTGAAATGAATTTTGATGAACGCAAAAAATAAGCATTTTTATAACTCCTGATACATTGCTGATGTCATATACAATTCTGATAACATCCTATAAATGACATATTTCGACAGGTCACCAGTCTACACGTCCACAGTTCTTCTTTGATTGCTGTCAATAAAAGAGAAAGCATCGTGTCCACATTATGACCCCTGGGAATGGAAACTTCTCACTTTCATCTGAATGGACTCCAGTTGATAGCACTGATCGTTTCCATCCAGCCAGACATTATAACTGCTCCTTTTTTTGGCTCTTCCATGAAACAACATAAGTAAAAAAAAAAGGCAAAAGAAATGAGAAAGTGCTGATCAGTAGCCCTCATTTTTCCTACTCATTTGGATCTGAGGAAGAGCATTGCTTCATTCTTTCCTCTCAGCAGAGAGCACATTCAGTCTGTACAGTCTGGTTTGGCCCATGTTCCTTTAATGTGTCTCAGCACATTACGGTATTTTGGGGATCATATTAAAGCAGTGCCTCATAAAAAGGCTTCCCTGAATATGGATGTGTCTTGTGCCTTGATGTAACACACTTTACATGCCGCTGTTGTACAGTATGTTTGAATTGAAGGAGGGAGGTTCTACCACTGAATTACAAATTGTAACAATTGTGAATTTGAGCAAGATTAAAATGTATTTTAGATACATAAGGTTTGGGGTACTTGATTTATTGATTGACTGGTTGTTTTAGTAATTGGTCTGCAATGCATAGTCATACACATGCCCCATCATGCCATGTTCAATTGTGCATTTCTGACACAATAATCAGAAATAAATGATGACAACAAGGTTCAACATTATTCTACAGTTGTTCTGAATGCCCATTAAACAGGTCACAAATTAAGTCTGGTTTGTAAACCAACTGAATAATTTATCATGCATGAAAACATAATATCCGACTGAAAACATATTTCTACAGTACATCTGAATAGCTGTAGCAGTGCCTGTTCTAGGAGTCTTCGCATCACTGCATTGTGTTTTGTAACCCCAAAGACACACTTTATTTGTTCTTATTGGGTCCTCTGTGCATATTACAGTGACAGCAGTTATTCTGCATAAAGCCTATTGGGAGGCGTTTGTCATGATTGTGTTTTTCAGTGGCTAATTGTCATGCTGGTCTCCCAGCAGTGGCCACCCATGGGAACTTGTTTGCATTCTAATCAGTTTCCCAAAATACAAGTAAAATCACCTTTTTTGGTGTGATTCAAAGAGCATCCAGAGACCCGTTATACCGCATCAGGGTGACGCCACTGAGGTCTTATGAAACACATCTTTAAGATCTCGTAAGCAAGAGTGATGTGTTAACAAAAGAAATCTTACGTAAAACATACAGCGTCTTACGCTTTAATAAATGTCGTCATTTAACCAATTACATTTGCTACGCATCTCAATGAGAATACAAGAGCACAATGCAAATGATTCATTTTCATTCATATAACCTCATAAACGGGGCTCGTTCTAATCACTAAAACCACTCATCCAAGTTTCCCATCACAACCTTCTCAACAATCCTGACGGCAAGTGCTTTCTTGTGTCCTCACACAGTTCAAATGGATCCCATCCAGTTAGATGCTTTGTTAATTACCCTCTACGCCCTCATAGTAGTAGTGAGTCATTTCATATTGCAGTGGCTCTGCTGCCCGGCCCATTCCTCTCAGCTAATAAGGAGAGATTGTAAGTTCTCGTGCCTATCTGAGAGCCAGCCAGTCAATTAATCTTTATCTGCAAACTTTTACATTACATTACTCCCATCACTGGACAAATTTCATCGTAATTACTTAGGGCATATTTCACAGAGCAAACAAAAGAGGAAACGCAACAATTGCAAAAGTAAATGCTCCTGGCATTGAATTTGATGTATTCTTTTTAATGCTTTAAGTGACGGTCTTTTATTAGCAAATGAAACAGATGGACAGTTATTTTTGGTGCATTTCAGAAAACGATAATAATAAAAAAGCTTTGCAGGTGTTGTTAATCGAGCTGCATAATTGAGTACGGAAGTGCGATGATGAAGTAAATGGATTACAAGGCTTTGGCGCTGTACATCCAACTTAAAAGAAATGGACTGATCTAAATGAAATACATCAACACATGGAGCTAAATAAAGCAGCTAGTGTTTTAGTGTCTGCGTGGCAGTCAGCCAGTCATTTCACCTATGACAAATACTGTTTAAACATGCCAACTAAAATGCTAAGCAGTCTAAAAATAAAGAACTACATTTCTAACACGAAGCAACAAAATATCCTACACCATCCACTACACCAGTTAATTGCTGTGTAATAGTATCTATCAGAACAATTCAGCGTATGAACGTGACCTCCTTAAACAATGTTAACATATTGTACACTGAATAAACTATTTGAACTCAGAAAGAAATGCAGAGTGACATTGAATTACCGTAAATGTACAATTTTGAAGTAGTTTTCTCTTGTAAAATGCACTCCAGTAATCTTGGATTTGTGTGTGTGTGTGTATAACAACATGATTCTTATATATGTTCCTTATTTTTGAGGATCCTTACATTAGGGTTCTGCCTAGGTGATCTCAGTTGAATAATTTTCATTATGGAGAGCTGTAGGGGCGGTTCTGTTTGTTGTCACTACTGGATGCGCTTTACTGTAAAAAGCAATTGCTTTGATTGAAGGCAAAGTGACGCACATCCGCTAATGAGATCAATGGCAGAATATAAAAACATGATATTTACCAAGACTCTCACACTGAGTGGAACACGAAAAGCCTAAAGAAAAAAAAAAAAAATCAATTCTTTCCACATCACTCTCTTGTGGACTTTGTTTATGGAAAATGAAATGGCCATTTTGGCCCCAAACCAGGTAAAAGATGTTTGTCTGCATTCTCATAAGAGATCCTACTCTGCTGTGATCGAACAATACAAATTAATAGCCTGCTTCAAAATTAATAATCTGTTTCTTCAACTAGGCTGTTCTGATTTCTTCGCACCTGTGCTGTGATGCTTAATGTGTGTTGCATTCTGTGTGGCTCAAAAACAACTGTAAGCTACTCACATTAGTTTTTTTTTCTCATTAATGAATTGAATTTGCTTATGTATTTTAATGAAGATGATGATGAGCTGAACTGGATAGCAAAGTTAAAAAGCTGTAAATTGTTTATTACAATATAATTTTACCTAATTCCATAATATTTTACAGAATTTTACATATTATACCTCCATTCACGTTAGCCCATAGGTTGAATAACTTTTAACTATTGTCAAATGTTAGGAACAGAAATGAATAGGATTTACACAGATGACCACAAACTGAATGTATAAATGAGACATAAAAATATGCGGTTACATGAACCAGTCTGCACATTGTTTCATTGTGTGGTTAAAAACGACATGAAATCGGTGAACTGAGGCCTATTTTATTCCTCGTCGAAAACAGTTTGCATTCGATTATCAATAATCCGTGAAATTGAGGTTACATTGAGACGAATGAGCAAAGCGTAAGCCGTGATCATAATTTGCTTGTGAGGGAGGGAAGAGTCTAATTGAAACTGTAATCTCTTATCAAAATTCCAATATTAATGATCCGTTCTTGCTGTAAAACTACTCAGGCTAGAGAGATAAATCCTGTACTGTTCATTTTCAAAGACATCAGCTGAAATTGCTCAGAAGGAAGAAGAATTTGTTTAGCCATTGTGTGTGTAAAGCCATGTCTAAATCATGTTTAGACTGAATACTTAAATAACTGGGGCAATTATTTTTATTTTAAATTTATTAAGATTTCACAGAACAGAATTAAAAAAGAGTTTGATTTCCACCAAAAATTTCTTGTAACTGCACAAAGGTCAGGAGGTCATTTTTTTAACCTTTTTTATTTCTTTATTTTTTCTGTTCCATTTTTTCTGTTGCTTTTTAATAGGCTCACTTTAATTACATCCACAGAACATTTGTCAATTTAGTTTTGGAACAATCAGGTTCTCTTTTGTAAAGATTAAATGTGCAGAAATCGTTTTTATGCAGGTTAACAAGAAAGATGCTCTGAAATGAAAGTTTTTGTGGCAGAGGGGAGCTCGGACTAACCTCTTTAACTAGTCTCCTCGATTGGCCTCCAGGTTAGATGATAAGCTAAGCATTCACATGCCTTTTCCATCCAGCACGGTACATTTTTACATGGTACAGTATGTCCAATAAAGACATGAAAATATATTATTGATGTACAGTGATTGCATTTGTCAATCATTTAAGCACATTCTGTTTGCTGCTTGTTAACTCTGTTGAAGATCAGTTCAAAGTTTATAGGCAAGTTATACAGAAATCCCTTCAAAGGGCTCACATACTTTTCCAAAGAGCTAATAATACAAAGAAGGGATGAATCCATAGTGCCTTCACATTTCTGTACAAAACTGCAGTCACTTTGTGGACAACAAGGCACTTTATCTGATATGGGCCTGAAGACTCACAAGCCATTAGCTCAACAGCATTTCCACTATATATTTGATAAGCGTCTTCCAGGGTCGTCATTTACGCCATACATCCATCCCAAGATCAATAGTGTGCACTTGCATTAGAGACACATGTAGAACCAAGTGGACTGACCATATGGGAGCAGGCATAAAGAGCAGCCCACATTGTCAAATCAATAATGAATATCTTTTAAAGCATTATGCTTCTCTGAGCATGATTCACACTACATTTAAGAGGACAGCAAATGTCAATGACTTTCAAAAGTAAAAAAAAAAAAAATCATAAAATTTGACCCAATAAATGACAGGTGGTTTTGTACCCATTTCTTCTGTCAGGTTGCCATGGTAGGGTACAACGGCTGAGAAAATAGAGAGAGAGAGAGAGAGAGAGAAACCACGACCACAACTGCTGTTATAGGCTGGTAAAAGATGAAAATGCTCAATTCATTTAACATGAATAAATATGGTGTAAAGTGTGCCCACACTAATTGATCAAATGACGTAGATTCAGATTTGAATGTGCCTGACACAAAGCATAACACAGACTCAGAGTCCCAGTAAAGCTTAAAAAATTATGAAATGCCCAACAAAATAAAAAAATAAACCCAATAAACATGAACCAATTTAGTTTAAAAAAGTAGCTTATATGTTACTAAAATGTTTTGATATGTCAAAAGATTATTTGTACACATCACAAATGCAGTATATCTTCTAGAGTCCAGTAAATCTGAAAGAAAATCAATAGACAGACAGCACACTTAACGTTGATTTAATTTCGTTTCCTTTTCTAAACAGCCATTTACTGCAGTTTCATGCGGCACAAACAACTAAAATGCTAATTTGAACAAGTTTTAAGTTTACAATAATGATTAAATTAAAAATATAATTAAATTAAATAATCAAAACTATTTCTGTTTTTATTTGTCTTTTTTTGTAAGTGTTTAAAAAACTTAAAACAACCTATTCTGCAGATAATTAATTTTTTTTCTACTTTCCCCCCCCCTTACTTTTTGTGCAACACCGCCACCGTGCGGATAAACCAGGATTTACCGATTCTTGTTCAATTACAGCAGAGGGCGCACCGTTAACACACTGCAAATCATCATCGCAGCATCAGTCCTGGAACAGCAGCAATTAACAGAAACACATAGGCCTATCCATATTAACAGGACTAACAGGAAATCAAGATATATTTATTATCGATTATTAGATGATATATTATCGATGTTATATAACGTGTGCATGAATTTAGATATTAATCAATTTTTTTTAAATGTTAGATTAGAGAAAGTTGCCCCAGATGTTTCACAATGTCACACCCCTGCACTGTGTTTGTTGTTGGTTTTCCCCATGTGCTCTCTGTGACCCAGTTTCTGTCTTAGTTGATTATGTCCAGGTGTGTCTTGTTAATTAGCGTCATAGTCTGCCCTATAAGTTCCTTTCAGTTTAGTTAATGTGGTCGGATCGTTACATGTGTTACGTTCGTGTGTGTCAACCCTTCTGCCTACCTGCCTGTCTGTAAACTTTGTGAGTATTAAAACAACTGTTATATGAAGAATTTGAGTCTCTACTCGTACCTTCCCGCACCAGAACCGTGACACACATTTTGGTTTCATGTTTTTTTCCCTCAAAATTTTTTAATTTTAATTTAAAAATAAAAACAAAAAAAGATGTTATTTAGGTATAGGTTTCATTTAACCTTCTAATTTTCTTTAATTACTTTCTATGCGGGGCAAAAAGGAACAATACCAACAGTTGAGACCTATTATAAACCTTGCTGGTGATGCTAAATATTTCCTCTAGATGGTAGTAAAGATCTATTTTCATGCTAGAAAGATTATTTTAGTAATACTGCATTTGTTCTTCACACTGCCTGGAAGGTTTTCATTCAGGGTTTGTTTCATTCAAATAAAGCTTTTAAATTTATGTATATATATATATATATATAATTCCTCCACATTACAATTAGTGTGTATAGTTTACACTAACAGTAAGAAAAAAATCTTTACATTAAAAAAATTATAAAAAAACACATAAAATCTATCTACAGTGTACCTGTGTAACTATCTAATTTTTAGGTTAATAAATTCCATTATCATCTCATGTCCAAATTTTTATATTTTGGATTTACAGGTTAACTTCTAAAGTCTTGAGCTCTGGGTCTTAAAACTAACATATATTAGAAAAAGAGTGATGGTATTTCTACAAATATTGATCTTAATCTAGCAGTTTTTCACTACTGTATTTTAGGATAATCCTCTACTGACAACTGACTTGTCCTTCAATAGTTAACTTTTAATGTTTTTTTTCTTTACAGTTCAGCAAATGTTTTTCCCTGTATATTTTCATAGTAATACATGGGTCAACTTTACAGAGAAAAAAACTACACTGTATCAACATTGCATTAATGCTGTAAATATGCAGCTCATGGCTTATGTAATAAAGTTCAACATGTTTATTGCTTTGTGACTGAAGTACCTGAATAATAGTAAGGACCTGCAGGCCCACCTAAAGAAGCTCTCCTTGTGTTCCTAAAGAAGTCCTGTCTCTGTGTGATTAGTTTCAAGCATCACTGATGTCTGCTTTGATAATGAGCTGATTGTGCTGCTTTGACCAGTGGTCTGTGAGAGCAAGTGTCTTGTAATCAGATCTATATTAAGGCAGAGTTGAGATTTCTGATAGGGCTTTGCACCAGGGCTAATGTTGACATAGCTCACTGATCATACAAGTGGACAGGCTCTCGAGATGAGGCTAAAATTGACTATGAAATGAATACGTATTTGATCAGAGAAAATCGTGTTTCTTGGGCTCAAGGAAAAGTTTGCAGTAGCCTACCAAAATGTTACAGCAGTTCTTGTTGAAGATCATTAGTGACGAGTCCTGCCTGACTCACCTTCCCTCAGCCTACGATACACCAAAGAGCCGAAAGATCACATGCACTCAGTATTGTCTTCCAGCCACACTTTTAACATCAAACCCCCACTGTCTCTGGAGAGACAGGGGCAGCGTTGCATGAAGAGCACTCAAACTAGCTGCTCTCGTCTGACACGGCTAACTAACACCAGGGGCTAGCAGAGCCACCTCAACCTGCTACAGCAGGAATTTCAACCCCTCTCCACACTGTCACCAAAGACAGAGCCACGTTTGTATACTCTCTCACAAAGCTTTACTTGTTCTAACAACTGTAGGTCCAATCAACGCTATAGGACATGTTTAAGGAAAAGGTGGCTGTGGGCTCTGGTTTGAACAATATTAGTCTATGTGATCAGTAGGCGGGGAGTTTACACAGACTGATTTTTCCAGAACACCTTTGCAGGAATACAAACAACACAGCACTGTCATGAGGATGTGATCATGTGCGATTACTTCGATATTTATATCATTTGAATTCATATACATTTATTTATTTTATACAAATACATTTCTATAAATACATATAATTTATAATTCATTTTGATTTATAATATTTTGTAACATTTAAAATAAAAAATGCTACGTGATAATTTGATCAAATGTATAATTGCATGTTTTAATGATAAGTTATGAGTTTATAATGTTAATTGAATACTTTTAATGGTAAAGGTCTGAGTCCAAAATTCTCATCTGAAATTTTAGCATGTTAAAAAATAAGTATGACCTCATGTTGTGTCAATCATGTTTGCACACTGTGTCTGAAAACCCTTCTGTGTCATAAGCAAATTCAGATCCGGTTCAATTTCTGCATTTTCACATCCGTAGTAAGCATTATGATAGGAAAGGATGTTGAATTTGAAAAAAAAAAACCCGAAAATTTTTGACTCAGTGTGCAAGGACACTTTATTTTAAGGACAAATTCTCACTATTAACTAGTTGCTTACTAGTATGCAATTACTACCATATTAGCTGTTTATTAGTACTTAGAAAGCACATATTAATGCCTTACGTTGCATGATCATGTTAAATATGTAATCCTACCCCTTACATAAACTTACATACTATTAATAAGCAGTTTCTTCAGGGGGGAATTCTTATTTAATTGTGAAATACATGTTCATTTAAAAAATCTATTTTGTCTTTAAAATTTATAATTTTTTGATGATCAATGTTTTTTTTAAAATTTGAACTTGTATATAATTGCGCGCAAATAGGAATGTTTCTTAGGACCTCATGATCAACTATTGATGGGGTTCATTCTGACATGCATTTTGATAAACTGACATTCACATTTCCTTTGACAGTTGGCAGAATTAATATCTCTCACCAGAGATGTCAAACTAGACCAATGACTAACTTTTCTGCAGAAAACGTCTTGATTTTCAAGATAATTTATGTTTTTATGTTTTCTAATCTCATGCCGTCAAGCTAACCCTCAAGGGAATATATTATCCTGAACGTATGTGAAGAGCAGAGAGGGAGTGCAGAAAATTCATCTCATCATTTACAAAAACAACACATCACTCACTCTTTGAGAGCAACAACTGCTCAACCGCTGGGCTCTCTCAGAACCATTTAGAGAAAAGAAGAAAATATGCATCTGTCAGGAAGCTCTGAAATGTAATTTCACATCCCAGCAAATGAAATGCCGCTTTGTGCCCCTGTTCTTCCTGCTGTCAGTAGGCTCTCACCACTTTCTACAGGTGCTGCTCGGCTCAAAAGGAACAATGCCGGTGTTTTTTGCTTAAGTATGAACAAAGCCTTTGTCTGGGGCTCTCAGAGGGAGGTCCAAAGGTCCATTGCGCGCTTTGAACTACCAGGTCAAAGACTTCACAGAACTGCGGGACCTGTTTTGCTCCCGTGCCACAGCCAGTCACATTTGTCCTTTTGATTGTCATCTGTGTCTTTAAAGGCCCTGCAACTATAGGTCATTTGGGTTCTTTTATGTGGAGATACCAGATCTGACTCCGCTCTTTCGTCTTCTGCCCTTCAGGCTGGGGAGAGATGTCCACATGCTAGTACAGTTCCGCCCCAATGCTTAAACAATCGGGTTTCTATAAACACAGGGCTCCAAAACGCTAACGAGAGAGAGCTTTTTATTTCAGGAGTTGTACCCATACATCAGCTGGGTTAAGATCGGCCCATAAAACCTTTGTTCATAAAATATGCAAAGGCACCACACAGAATAGGAGAAAAAAAAACACAGGTTTCTTTTGATGTGCGCTCCTTTAGTTGTGCATGTCTTCATTGGAGTAGCCTGTGGATGTTTTAACCTTCTGTAAAACTCACCCCAGTGCCACTTTCTTTCTCTCTTTCCATCTTCTCTGTGGTTCAGCGCCATGCTTTGGTTATATTGAGAAAAAGATCTTTATTTCATGAGGCCTTTTTTTTCTCATCTGTTTGACAGTGTGGTCGAGGGTGGATTTCTCTGTCCTGCAGCGTGGATGGAGTCTCTGTTCTTGTGTTCTTCTGCAGCTCTTTTGCAGGGTCACAGATGTGAACAGCTTATTTAAAGAGAAGCTTAACAGTGTGAATTTAGGTCTGTTTCACACACACAGTCAATCATAAAGCATCAGAAGGTTTGCAATATGCTACACAAGTTGCATATACATATAAAGTTAAAAAGCTGTAGTTGGTTCAGTCCATTCATTGTAACTGCACAGAAAAAAGCAAGAGAAACTTTTCTGTTTGCATTCACTGGACAAAAGAATGTCACACAGGTTTAGAGCAACATGAGAGTGTTTCAGTAACACTTTTGATTAGGGAACGCATATATTAACTAAGTTTTCCCTTCCCTTCCTGATAGTAAGTCGTAAGTTGTAGTAGTCGTTACAGGGTTAAGGTATCTAGAATATGGTCATGCAGAGCAAGTCATTAATATGTGCTTTATAAATACTAATAAACAGCTAATTTAATAGAGTATGCTAAAAAGCAACTAGTTAGGGAACATATTAGTACAACATATAACTACCTCAGCAAATAATAAAATAAAATGCATCCAAGTTGAGGGAGTGAATTACTTGAGCCACAGTCTAGTTTTTCTTTTGATTTGTCTCTCAATTGTTTTATAGTATAGAAAGCAGTCTGTCAATATAAAAGTAGAAAAAATTAATATAACAAATATGACATTGCATATTGTCATGAGCTGCACTGGAGTTGCCCCTGGAAGCCTCCAGAGGGCACTCCAGCCCAGACTTTGTTCATTGTTCGTATGTCTCTCTGTTCTATGTTCAGGACGTATATTTTGAAGTGTATCCCGTTGTTCCCATATCAACACTGTAATGTCTCCACTCTGCTTGTTTGTTGCCATGTCATCCCCCCTGGTTACCTCATGATGTGTATATAAGCCCAGTTTCTCTCTGTTAAAATCGCTGAGCATTGTGTGGATATTCCCCTCTTTAAACGTTCTTTGTTTTCTTGTATTTCCCTGTTTTGGATTTATCGTTTCCGACCTCGCCTGCTCCTGGACTCTCGCTCTTGCTTCTCCCTCTGGATTAAGTTTGCCGATTGCTTGACTACCTCCCTTCGGATTTGGAATATTCTTGTGTCTCTGCCTTTGATGATCGTGTTTGCCAGTAACCGACTCTACTTGTTTCACTCTGCATTTGTGTAAGCTAATAAACAGTCTGCACATGGTTCTGCACGCCTCACGCTTCTCACATGACACATATAACAAAATTTAATTCGGTTATACTTTATTAAAGGGGTCATACAAAGGCAATTTTCCACAAGCTAATTTGATTCTTTAGGACCTTAATGGAAAGTTTGTAATATAGATTGCTTCAAAATTTCTCAAAGATAGTGTAATAAACGCTCATTTCACCCTGTCAAAAACAGTTCTTTAGAAATCACTCCGTTCTGTGTACTTTCCCTTTTAAATCTTCACGAGCTCCGCTGACTCTTTTATTCTCTTTTCTGAGTCGCTCTCGGAGGATCTTTTTTTAGCTGTATTCATAGTGAAACTTGCTAATTAGCACATTATTAGGAAAGGGCGATTTGCAAAGATTCATTAAAAGACATTATACTCACTGCTTCTGTAGGTGAGGCTGGATCATGAATGATTCGCGCTAACATTAACGCATTTCGGTTGATCAAGTGCGTGTTTTGAAAGTGATTTCAGAAGGGGCAACTTATTTTCTTAAATCAAAAGAAAACTACTTGTGGATCTTTATCATTGTAGGGTTGTTGTGTACACTCACTCCCAACACACATTTCAGTCCAAACAGCTTGTAAATGTGCATGAAGCACCGGGTGACCCCTTTAACCTTGCTGTCATTTAACGCTCTTTATTAACAGCTTTAGAAAAATCTTTAGAAAATATCATTCAGACGCTTCACAATGTACCTTATATTAATGCAGTTCTTAGTTTTGTATTTTTGCCTGACAATTTATTTATTTTTATAAATTTTTTTTTTTTTTTTACATATTATTCATTTTTCTTTTTTTCTTTAAATCTTAAATATTTTGTTACATTTTTATTTTATTTTTAACTTGTTATTTATTATTAATCAACTTATTGAACTTTGGGTTTTTGTCAATTTTTATTTATTTACTTTTTTGTTTTCTAATAACCCACTTAGCACACCTTAGTAACCACATAGCAACACCCTAGCAACTACGCAACATGACCTTTCACAAACATTTTTGGGACTTACAGTACACTAAGGTCAAGCGCGATACAGATTTTCTTAAAAAAAAAAAACAACATAATTTTTGCACACATTCTTTAGTTTAAGCACCCTGTCTTATTGCATCATAGCAGGCCGTGTTGATCTGTCTCAGGTGTGCGTGGATGGAAGAGTTTCCAACCGCTCCACACAGCTCTTACATAAGCAGGTTGTCAGGCCGCGCTCTTTCGACACTGTTATGACAGGTAATCAGCTTTGTTTGGCAGCAAAATGTGAGTAGCCAGCTTAGGTCAGTGTTACATTTGCTTTCACTGACAAAACCCCAACTACTGGTGTCAAAAATTCTGATGGAAGCTTATTTATTTATTTCAGCTTTTAAAATGCCAAATTGTAAAGCTCTGCAGGTGTGGAAATGCCCTGCGTGGTTGATGTCTGCATAAAAAACAAGCAGACACATGAATGGTCAAAGCTTGAGCTCCTGCTGAGGATTTCAGTTTGAAATGAACATAAAGTGCCCGCCTTTGCATTAAGAATAAATAGCAAGAATTAAAAGTAAAGTAACATCCCTGCAGTGAGTGATTGACTGAAAGACTTGTTTTAAATGACTAAACGTATTTGTGGTTTGGTTACAACTGGAAAATAGTTAGCGTAGGGGTAGGGGGCACCCCCTTGTGGGGATTATTTATTAAGAGACCTCTTAAAGTGGGCACAAAGTCAGACGCATGTGAAAAACAGCCGGAGGCTAAATACATGTCTGTCACTCCAATCTCTCAACTCAGCAGCTGCTTTAATTCCACTTGTTCCTACATGCTGTTTGAGGTTTAGTCCAGTTGGTGAGCTTGTGAGCTGGCTGTCTGCGGATCTCATGCTTTGAAGAGAAACGTTGCCGCTTGCAAATCCAGCTGTTTGCATTTTTCCTCATGTTTTGAATCATAATTCTCCTCCTTGGATGCTTAAAGCGCATAATAATGTTCTGCACACAAAGTTGGGTGATTCACTTTTGTAGGTGGTTTAAAGGCATGTATACATTTGATTTACAAATGACTTGGATTAATTCAGAATCGGAGAGGATGTATTATGTGGAATTTGTTGCAGCTGAAGCTGTCTTTGATCGCTTTTGCTCAATAGTTCGATAGTTGTCTAGGGATGATGATTCCTTAACGACGATTTAATAATTTTCCAGTAGTTTTTAGGAAGATCTTTCTGGAAAAATTGCAATTCAGCCAGTTTGAGGAAGACAATGCAAGTAGACACTATAAAAATACTAATGATGCAATAATTGAAATGTGATATTGTTTGTAATTTTTGGCAATTTGTTCGTTTAATTGTTTTTTTTTTTATGTTAATTTGTAGCATTTTAGAAATTTTAATGAGGAAATTTAGTTTTTTTGGTCAGTTTAATTATTTTTTTGTTTATTTTGTTTATATTTTGCTCATTTGTTCTTTTATTTTTTCAGTTGTTTTGATGAACAAACAAAATAAATGTATCATTGTTCCTTTTTGTGTGTTGGTTTATTTGTTTGTTTATTCGTTTGTTTTATTCGTTCATACTCAGTACAAATATTCATCTATACAGTATCTACACATCATATAAACAACAAATAATGTATTAAACTATTGTTTGATTCACTAAACAAAAATGACTTTGAGTCAATCGTTTGGGAATCATTTAGACTATACTGGTTGCTGTGGTTTACTCTACTGTGTCCGAATCTCAATATGATTTATAAGATGTTGTATCTTTATTGTTTGTGGAGAACAGCCTTTCTTATCTATTTCTATTATTATTATTATTATTTTGAGTTCGTCTCAGTAGAACAATGTTATTTGCTCACTTACCATTTTTTTTCTGTTAGAAAAGGCACATGCGGCTTTATTTCCCAGGAACCTCAGGGTCAGACTTGATAAGCTAACTGCTGTCCACGCTGTTAGGGTTTTAGAGAGGGACTCAGTGCATGACAGGACAGAGAATAGGTGCCCTCTGTTTAAAATGGCTTTGCGTTTGCTCTTTGATGTCACCAGGTGTAATGCACTACGACAGCACATAGAGCGTGTTGTAATAGGCAGGGAAATTCAAATTCAAGCTGAGTTCACGTTAGGTACTTAGGAAGAGGTTAGCTTTGACTTTGTGACTCAGTAATCGGATAAAATATAAAATGGAAGTCTCTAGAGTCACGTCTGATTAGGAAATTCAATTTAAATTGAAAGACTTGGACCCTGTGAAGAGCTAGCGACTAGGAGTCCAATCATTGGCTTTATTATCAGAGTAAGATGGATGGGATATGTTAGGACCACAGCTCAGGTTGAATTATGGGTATTACGCCGATCATGCTAGATGATCATAAATTGCTGTTCACAAAACTACAAGGGTCATTTCAGGGAGATTTGAACCAGGTGAAAAATGAGAGAACTAGAGTTAGTGAGAAAAAAAGTGATTACAGCTTGAAGTAAAGTACGTCATGGAGTGCTGTTAACTATAGCTAGCCAGAGTTAACCTTTTTTTTGGTAGAACTTTACAACACTTTACAGTGTTGAAACATTTGTTAAAGACATTTATCTCAGAATTTATCTTGGATATGAAGTCGCAATTATGAAAAAAGTCTGAAATATGTGATATAAACTCGCAATATTGAGTTCGAAAGTCAGAATTACGACTTTATCTCTCACAATTCTGACCTTGTAACTCGAAAATGCCAATTTATCTGAGGAATTCTGAGGAAAAAAGGTTTTTCTTTACAACTCGAAAATGCAATTGTGTGATAAAAAGTCGCAATTTTGACTTTTTCTCAGAATTGAGAGATATAAACTCACAATTACGAGTTATAAAGTCCAGTTTATATTTATAAATTTTAAGTTTATATCCCACAATTCTGACTTTCTAACTCGCAACTGTGTTTATTTCTTAGAATATCGTGTTTATATCGCACAATTCAGACGTTTGTTCTCGCAATTGCGACTTTATATCCCACAATTCTGACTTTCTAACTCGCAATTTTTATTTCTAAGAATATCGTGTTTATATCCCACAATTCAGCCGCTTTTTTTCGCAATTGCGACTTTATATCTCACATATCTGACTTTCTAACTCGCAACTGTGTTTATTTCTCAGAATATCGTGTTTATATCGCACAATTCAGGCGTTTTTTCTCGCAATTGCGACTTTATATCCCACAATTCGGACTTTCTAACTCGCAATTTTTATTTCTCAGAATATCGTGTTTATATTGCACAATTCAGACGTTTGTTCTCGCAATTGCGACTTTATATCCCACAATTCTGACTTTCTAACTCGCAATTTTTATT
>JAUCMU010000125.1:11021409-11044774 GCA_032275025.1 Enteromius treurensis | reverse complement strand
GCAGTACGAGTGAAATGTCGAAAGGGAATGTAAAGGTTACTTCCGTTACCCCTGTTCCCTGAGACATGGAACGAGTACTGCATTGTGAGCCGTGCTATGAGAGGCGCCTTCGCAGCCATTGCTTTGGCGCCTGTCGCAGCCATTGTTTTAACGCTTCGCGCCGAAGGGGTGTGGTCGAAGGCATTGGCCCGTTGTTGACGGGTCCTTCCCTAATTGGTTAAAATTTTCCCCATGCGTCTTAGCAGACGCAGTATTCGTTCCATGTATCAGGGAACAGGGGTTATGGAAGTAACCTTTATGTTTTATCTCGACTGTTGCTAAGGGCTCGAAAAGAGCTTGCCGCAGGGCGGTTAAGGCGACAGTAAGGTCCTAAGAGGGTACTGAAGGTGGTCTCGGGGGATTAACCGGACGTGCACCTCCAAGGAACTCAACGATGAGTTGGTGCTAACTTAAGGATTCACCATTCACTGCATCATGGTATGCTGCAACATACACTTTTATAGTTGAAGGGGACAGCCAGGCGGGAGCGTAGACCACCCTGACGGTTGATGTACACCACGGCTGCAGTGTTGTCCGTCCGGACGAGCCCATGCTTGTGGAGCAACATCGATCGAAAGTGACGAAGGGCCAGAAGCACGGCCAGCAACTCGAGGCAATTGATATGCCACAGCAGTCGAACACCTGTCCAGGTGCCCGAGGCTGCTTGCCAGTTGCATACAGCACCCCAAACCGTGGTGGAGGCATCCCTGTGCACCACGACATGCCTGGACACTTGTACTCCCGCCCGTAGGAAGGCAAGGTTTAACCATTTTTGCTAAACCGTATGAATTTTACGAGTTGCTAATTCGTATGAATTTGTACGGATAACCTATACCTAACCCCGCCCCTAAACCTACATTGGGGTTTAGACAAATAGTGAGGTCGTACGAACTTCTACAAATTAACCACCTTGTAAAATACATACAAATTTGTTGTGAGACTGTGCTGAAGGTTCTGCAGATGGTAAAAGTTCTTAAACAAACCATTGATTTCCATAAGGAACACAATCACAGTTGCAGCACTTGCGAATATACCACTTTTATTGCTTACTTGTACTGTTGTTTGTAACAATTTTGTACTATAGTAATGGATTTTTGACAGAATGCTCCCTTGTGCTGTGACTCATGCTTGTTGCAAAGTCACAGCTAATAAGACATCTATATAGTTGTATTTTTTTCTTGTTTATATCTCAGGATCCTTGCTGCAATCGATCATCCTTGGTGGATTATTAAGTCCTCGTGGAGACAGAATACACATTATGACCCCATCTGAAACCATCTGTGGATCTTTTTATCTGAGTGATGTGCAGATGAATATTAGTTGTGTCTGTGGCTCTCTTTCCTGAAAGATATAACTTTACCCCTAACATGGGACTATGGGCTCACCATGCACATTTGACTGATCTTGAAACAGTTTGAGGAGTTTTTCAGCAGCTGCTAAAGACTGCAGCGCTATTCCCCTCGAACTGTCTCCGGATCAGTGTTTTGTAGACAGCTGAGATGTTCTCCTCTGGGAAGGGCCGATTTGTTCATGCTCTGGATCTTCTGGACTCTTCTGTTTCTTCATCAAACGCAGCTCCATGTTCAAGGATGTTCTCAAAACACTTAAAGGACTCCCAAGGGTGGGCTTCCCCTGCATTTACACACAGAGACAGAGCTTTACATGGTTGCCTCTAAAACACTTCCCTTGTTTTTAAATCCAAAACCAAGAGCACAAAAGCTGACAAGGCCCAAAAGCATGGGTCTGTTGTGTTGTCCTAAAAAGAAGACATTGCAGCAAGATCGATAAAACAAGCTCTATCATGTTGTATCTCTATGTGCGTTCTACACAAAATATTAAAGTCATGAAAACTTTGTCACATCCATCAAGCGCGTTCAGAATGTTAATTTTGCCATTTTGATCTCAGAGGACTGTAAGATAAGCAAACACGTTTCACTAATCATTTCAGTCCTCAAGTGTGAACATCTTACATGTATTTAGTATACATATTAATACAACATTAATTAAAACAAGAAGAGCTTGATGGATCAAACTGCTCTGACAAGAAAAAAAAAAACAGACACCCACCGTTATCACTCCGCTCAGCGCGCAGACGGCGGTAATGACAATCTCTTCCAAAACAGTTGTTTACAGCCTCGTTCGGGCTGTGTTAATTTTTATCATCATGCTTAATTGGCACGATGTAGCTACATGGGTTCAGTCAGCCAGCGTAGAAGGCCGGTGTTGTTTCAAAGTCTTTATTATTATGACATGGCAGTCATGTTCATTAAAGTTTCACATTCCATTTTCATTAGGATGAATCTCATTCTGCAAATGAATGGTTGCTGCTGAAGAATCAAACCCCTGCGAGCGATCACAAGGGAGTCCCAAAGTCTGTATTAATTATCAGGAATGCGGTCTCGATCGAAGATGTTAATTGCACTGATGGTCGGCTATGTAGGGAATTGCCCCTGCATTTCATGCAGGGATAATAAAAATGAATTTTTAAACAAAGGGATCTTAAAATAATATCTAATCTACAGAGAATAACCCACTTCAAAGGCACAGCCTGACGCTTTGAAATTTAGCTTTGTGGTCCAAAATGTTAAAGAGAAGCCTTGTGAATCTTTCAGTTGGTTCAACTTTGTCGAAGGGTGCGCGAGAAAGAAAACAAGAGTTAATTAACAGTTGTTATGGGCCCTTTCAACTTTAATTTGACTTTCAAATATTAGCATTTATATATATAAACTACGCTCTTGGCAGCTTCAAATGAGCTCTCGTATATTGCAACTCATTTAATTGGGCTCTATTGTGTTTCACTACTGAAAAATTACTTCATTCATCAATGATCTATTCGCAAACTATTGGGCGAAATCATGTCTCGTGGATCCTCCAGAAGTCAAGAAACGTAAAAACTTTGTTGTTTTAAAATTTAGGACAACATACAGATCAAACAATTCTTATAGATGGTAAACAGGACGGGGGTAATGACTATCACAATTAAAAAGAATATTTTAATGACTTTCACAGGGACTTGCCTCATGCAGTGTTCTGAGTATAACAAAAATCACTTCACAATGTTTATATAAGAAAGTAAGAAGATGAACTTGACTAAAGCAACATCATACTAAACATATATATATATATATATTGCAGCCATGTCACTTATATATACTACCATTTAAAATGTCTGAGCAGGAATTTGTTATTTCTTTCTTTCTTTTTCAAATACTTTTATTCAACAATTAAATAAGCTGGTCAACAGCACAGATATATAGTGTTGAATAAAATATTAATACAAGTTAATATTAAATATATCAATATTAAAAAACGTTTTTCGATGTTGATAAGAAATGTTTCTTAAGCACAAAATCAGAATGATTTCTGAAGGATCATGTTACACTGAAACCTGGAGTAATGACTGCTACTCAAAAAATACTGAGAAAAAATCATCTTAAAACATTTTAAAGCAGCAAACAGTTATTTAACATTCTTATAATATTTCACAGTTTTACTGTTTTTATTGTAAACAAACAAATGTTGATTTGATAAATATAAAAGTCTTCTATTAAAACAATAATATATTTTCACTTTTGAACAGTAATTTATATACTGTATAACATGACTGCAGCATTTTATTATTATTTTTTTTTCTTAGATATAAACACAACAACAAAATGACAAGTATTCCATTAGAAAAACCCCACAGTCATGCCATTTAATTGACAAAAGTTTTTTTTTTGGCTGCTGTTAAATGGAAAGTGTGCACTTCTCCCCCTCTTCCTGTAACCTCTCCATCCCTTCCCCCATCACCCCACCCCTGTCAGCACTCATTTCGCCTGATGGAACTGATCAAACGCACCTGCCAAGCATCGCCGACATTCCACCGCATTTGCTAATTATCTTCAAAGGCTCACAGATTTTGCTCCTAATGGAGAAGTTTAGATTTAACCTAAAAGAAGGGGCTGGGATGCTTGTACATTACAATGCTATTTATTTACTAAATTGTGGGAGGGCAGACCCCCAGAGAAAGAGCATATCATCATTTATAAAGGGCAAACTGAACACTTCCCAACTGACTCCATGTTATTTCGGTCTCTGGTGGTGTCTTCACATATTGCCGCAGAATACAAAGCCCATATTTATAGAGCACGTTATGCAGAGAATAAAACATTGAATGGTGGGAGGTATTATAATAATGTAGCAGATTTGAGTTCAAAGCTCATTTATATTCCAGTTAATGTGCTTTTTTTGTCTTGGGATTTTAGTAATAGTAGAATAGAACAAAGCACAAACAACAAAGGAGACCTCCAACATTCATAGTTAGATCGTTAGAGAAAAGAGCTTTAATTGTGTACTTATGGGAACAGTCTGATATCAAAACATTTACAAATGGCCAATTAAAAAAAAAAAAAAAAGGTAATATTTGAAATTTTAGACGGAGCAAAATAATGTAGGAACCATCCATTGTTAATCATCCAACTACCAATGCAACTGAATGATTGATAGCTAGATAGACAGATATTTTCTCTGCTTTTACTTTGTTTCTAAAGAAGTAGCACCCTTTCTGTACTGCTCTGCTGTGGTTCTTGCTCTTCCCACCTAAAGGGAGGATGTGACGGGTGGGGTTGTGTGAATATTAAAGGCCTAGCAGCAGGAGGTGACAGGCTCTTTCCTCCCACTTCACACTCACAGTGTCGTACAGCTATGATTATTTCATCTAACTGTGTCTCCGCCGCCCTTAGATACTCTTGTTTTTTCTCACTCTTGCTCTAAACATCCACACGGGAGCGTTATGAGACATAAAGCTGACCGATATAAGGCTCTCATTATGTCACTATACTAGTTGTGACATTGTGCTAGTGAATTGTCAATTTTTAATTGTTTTAAATAACAACAAATTGCTGCTGTAAACCATGCATATATTAAAGCACAATATGTTCAGAGGAGATAGCGATGTAACATACGGAGCAAGAGTTTTGTAAATGCAATAGTCTAATTATCAAGACTTACAGAACTGTTTTTAAGGGAATATGATATAAGTCATGCTCATTGATACAAATGCAACACTTTACAACAACATTGTTACTTTAAACAAAGTGGAATGAGTGTTGCTGACTATATTAACACCATAACGATTTGAGAATAAAGCTAAATTCAAAAGAACAAACATGAATTTGAAAATATTTTTGTATTTGGTTTGTCCTTTGCTTTAGTGGTAGTAGCACTGAGCTACATGAACTCCACAAGTGTGTGTAAAATGATTATTTGAATGAGCTAAAGAGCTTAATTAATGTCATGAATATGCTTTAATACAGATTTGCAGAATAGAAATGTTAAAATATTATTGTTCATTCTGTCACAACTTTGCTTTAAATGGTTTAATATCTGAAAGGCTTCTGTCTATTTATAGATTTTAGCAGAAAATCAAACTGTGGTCTCAGTTTGTGGTCAAACAATGTGGTCTTAGGATACTGTACCCCACTATATGTCTGATATGCCATTTAATATTTTTTTGGTAATTTTCTAAATACTGTATGTCTGTGCTACACAGCTTTTGACACCAGTTCACACATTATGACTTTGTATATAAATTTGTATATAAAATGTGTACATTTATACGCAATTAGAAGAATGGCATTTACAATTCATTTATATGATTAGGTGAAGGTCAGTTTCTAACCCTTAACATGTAACATGAATCAGCCACCTGGCTGAGTAACTAATATTTGCCATTGCTTTAAATGAACACAGAATTAGGTTATGGTTAATGTCTAAAAATAAATAAATAAATGAATAACAAGAGTTGGTAACACTTTATAATAACTACACACTATGAATGATTAGTTAACCTTTGTAAGCATTTATGTCATCCTTCATAAACTATTGTTAAAAAATTAATATGCATTAGTGAACAGTTTACAAGTGCAGCTATAAATGCCTTGTTCTTTAACATATATATAATGTTTAATAATTGTATTTTCATTCTTTATTAATGATCAGTTTATCGTTTTTTAAATTATTACATTATTTACAAACCAGCTATTTGGGTGTTGTAAGTGTTTAATAAGATCCTTTAGAAAGTCTAAGAAAATGATTCATAAACTATTTAAATATACATTAATAAATCTTATTGCTTAGAAACAACAATAGTTGCTCAGTGTGTTAATAAATGCTTTATTAGCACATGTTCCTGCTGTAATTCATGATTAAGTCAGGTAGTTACAAAGCATTTAGTAGTTGCCAGACGTCTATTTTTGTGAACTCATCTAAAGTGAGGAATATTTATACTTTGTAAAGCATTTAAAAAGCAGATGTTAACAAACACAACACAGAGGGATACAGAACACAGAAATATTTTTTCAAGATGTCCAAAATACAACAGTACACTTCAGTTTCATAGGAAAAAAAATAAGTGTACAGTTGTACAGTTTACAGTTTGTTTTACATGTTCAAATTAATAGTTCTCTATCCCTCTGTGTTGTGTTTGTTTATTTGCTCAGTTAGGAAGATAAATGAGCCTTTAAATCATTTGTACATGATATGCTTATAAATAAAAAACAAGGCATTTATTTATAGCTGTATTTATGAACTGCTTACTAATAACTATTAATATTGGAACAATGCTTAATAAAGGAAGAACCGACTATTTACTAATGCTTAACTAATGATTCATAGCATGTAGTTATTATAAAGTGTTAAACAAATATCCATATGCAATTTGGTGCATTCATGTTGACACTATAAATGTCATTCTGCTATAGCTGAAGGTGTGATAGATTATATATTTTTGTTAGAACAATGGATGCACCTATCTAAAGTTAATGTAGGAAGAAAAGAACAGAAAAATACTGCAGTAGAACACACTTCACTAAGTTTAGTTTAAATTGCTGTCTAACAGTCTCATATCAATTGCTTCTTTTTGCTGAAAACCATTTGTTTTTCCAGGGAAGAGACATTGGCCAATTCCGCACCTTGCTTTGCAACAAAGTCAGGATTCAGAAGCATGCTGTGAACTCTAACTCACTGGAACAATATACACACTGTTGCTGGAGACATCATAACAGCTTGTGTAAATAATTCACACATAATTTAAAATGGGCAAATCAAACAGAATACTACACATCAAAGGCTGCTTCCTAGAAGGAAAATTTTCATTTTTGTGGACTGGGAGGAGAAAATGAGTGTCAAGACTATATTTTGAGTGGGAAAATTGGAGCACATATATTTATCATTACAGAAGGATCCAATCCTCAAGGTAACTGAGGTCCAGTTGCTGTTGGGTTTACAGAAGCATCTTTATGCGTTTAAGTCAAATGTAAGCAAACACTTTTAAGAGAAGGAAGGGTTTGATGTCCATTCATTTATGTAAAAGAAGAGCAGGTTTTTATTAAAGACCGCTGCCCTGAATGAGTGCTGGAAGAGATTCGGGGGCACTCTTAAGCGCAAACATGCGGTCAAGGAAGCGCCCAGAGCTCTTCAAACTAAACATGACTAAAACTCAGCTGAGAAAACACGAGCAGGACAGCTGCCACAGACGATGACAGAGAATCTCTTAGCTCTCACTCTTAAGTAGACTTCCAATTTTATTCTTAGCTGGACGCATGTACAAACCACCACAAGTCTGTCTAGATTTATTCGGTAAGCTGAACAAACGTACGATTTCTCAGTATGACTCTTGATCTCTCACACACACGTGCCTAGTAATCACAAAGCAAAACCCAAACTTTGTTCAAACTGTTCTCCCAAAGACACAAAGTTTTTGCTGTGTGTAATTTAACAATTATAAGTCAATTGCAATTTACCAAAGAAGGGGGAAAAGCAAATAAGAAATGCAAATTTAAAGTATAAACATAAAGCATGTTTTTTTTTAAATTTGAAATGTAATACTGAAAAAAATATATTTATATATACCCAACCATTCATTATAATAATTTTGTGATATATTAGTCATCAATATTCACTATAATTGAGATTCAACACAACATTCAGTAAGTAAAGGACAACCTCAGTTTAAGCATTCTATCTAGAAAATCCCATAAAGTTTGGAAAAAGATTTCAAAATTGTTTCAGTGCGAACTTTGTGTTTATCTACAATGAGGCAACCATGCCATAAACCTCAAAGTTTGTTTTTCTGGGAACGTGATAAAGAAAATGTAACCAGGGAACATGAGCATCACAAAAGAAGCCTTTGGACAGAAACCAAATCAATCGATTTCTCTGACTTTTTCATTCCCCCTTTTCTCTGCTAACCTTGATCCCTCTGTGTATGTGCTGAAGCTGCGGAGAGAGAGAGACATGAGAGCGCCTGTGTCCCTCTAGCAGTGAGAGAAAGTCATTGAGAGACTGGAGACCTCAATACACAGAGACTAGTTCCTATTGCCTATTATGTGATGCAAGCTTCTATATCTTTAAGCGCGGCTTCAGAATTACACTTGCTGATGAGCAAACTCGACCATTCACCAGTCTCATTTCATGCGGTCAATACATAGACCAACCTGAGCTCTCCTTCCACACAGCATCATGTTTATTTATGCTCTCGTTCATTAAGAGCTGGTTTTATTTACCCAACAATGTAGCCGTGGCAGAGCAGGGAAACAAGAACTCCTTCGAATGATTCCAAGACTTCATGGCTTAATCAATAAACTTAACAACTGACATTTTGATGGCATTTTCATACTCATCTGATCAATATGTGTATTGAGCCAATTACTCCCAGGCCAGCAGATGCACATAAGCGCTGTTCCTCAGCTTTGCACTGGAATTAAGAAATAGTCCTTGAACATCCCTCAGTCACGAGTGATATGAGAGCGGGAAAGGCAGCTGTCGGATTTGAGACAAAATAAGCATGATTTTTCCCCATTCATTGTTCGCTCGCCTTTAATAACATCATGCGTTATGAATCATGATGATTATTGATGAGGAGCTCTGATCTCAGAAGCCGATGAGGATTTTCTTATTTAACAAAAGATGTCTGTCATCTACCTTTATGAATGGAGGTTATAAATTCACACATGCAGATTGGTTGAATTTGTGTTTGAGTTAACAAAAATCTTAATTGTTATTTTAATACACAAATAAAACATTTCTAAAAATGTTAAATGAGACACTAAAACTAATGCTTTTCCACCTTTTTTGTTTTATTTTAACTAAATGTTTTCTCTCAACACTGTAATGTTAATTAGTAGACGCTTAGTAGTCATTATATTTTATTAGCACTCATATATTAGAATGTATTCATTTAGCAGATACAATTACAAATGAGAATACAGAATAATACAGAAGTCATTAGTCCACTATACCAAAATTTCCTTGAGGCAAAAAAGTAGAAATTAATGTACAGAGCATTACTTATTTAAAATGTTCTTTTTTTTTTAAAACAGCAATGATTTCTGCTGTTTGGCTGAGGAATTATAAACAGTGTTCTTTAAAAACGTAGTTTTTCAATTCCCCTCTTTCACCTGACCCCCTGATGACCAGATGGTGGCGCCATAAAATCACAAGAGAGCCTATTTGAGAATCCCAGGCAGACTCTTTGAAGGGGAGCACTGAGTTGAGGCTCTCAACACAATTGTGTGTGTGCGTTCGTTCTCTAAACTGCAAAACTACCGACTAGAGAAGCAGAAAACAGCACTCATTTTCAATTTCCACCAGCAAGCTCAGGAGGTGAGGATGAATAATGGCAGAATTCATCTGTTCAGAAATAAAATCGCACTGCTTCCACCCAGGCTGAGAAAATCAACAACTTCACTACATCTGTAACTAAAAATCTCTGAATCCCGATGACAATATGTATTTTATCTACATAAGATAACTCAACAATAAGGATGAGCTGATGGTTTTGGGTCTTCTGATATAACTGTCACTTTCTACATCAGACCAGTGCTGCACTGTAATTACTTTTGGATCCTGCCGGTGTGTTATTATATGATGTGTTTAATGTTAAACATTAGTTTTACTGAACATTGTTATGAATTCTGTTCACTTAAACAAGCCAAGGCCATGCTATCAGGCTGGCTATTAACAAAGATGAGAAGAAAAATGCAGTTTTAGACATGTCCAGTACTAATTTGAATAAAAATCAGCAAAAACAAGTCAAATTTAATCTGGATGATGTATATTAACTTCTTTCCTCTTACCCTTACAGGTGCTCCAGTGTTTTTTCACAGTCTATACAAGAACAAGATGTGTCAAAACGTGCAAAAATCCCAAGCGTTTCCTGATTTCACAACATTCGAATAGTTTCTCACCTAACCTAAATATTTGGCAATGCAACAAACACTTTTAGTCAAGAGCTGGATGCAGTGAACTAATCACAGCTCATTGAGAACACGTCTGCTTCATTTATATTTATGATCCTTTTTCTGCACATAACACATTTTTAATTCTTTGGAACTGCAAATTCAATCATGTACATAAAGTCATTACATGTCCGCATGGTTGTTTTTGCCTCATTCAGGAGGGGATACTTTCACATGCACACATAAACACAGATGAGCACGCTATAACTCACCGATGATAACTTTTCCACCCACCACAGACATCATTCCCTGTGCCCTGATCCTCAAGACCTCAGGTAAACAGATCAAGAGAAAGTGTGCTACATATAAAAATTCACACCACACAGAATCCCATCCGAGTAAGAAAAGTCCAGGGTGGGCACTCAGAGAATTACAAACAATCCACTAACGTCTATGAAGTGCGCAGCTGCTGGATAACAGCATAACCCATAACCCCCCCCCCACACACTTGACATTGGGATAGCTACAGCTACAAGCAATGCTAATGGGTTTACCTGATGGCGCCTCGTTCACGTAACCGACGTTTCATAGAGTCTGTTTTGGCAGGAGCTCACTCTGGGCAGCACCGGTAGCTGACTTCTCTTCTTCTTCTTCTTTTTATCAGCCCCTTGCTATAGAGAAGGCCAGCAAATTCATCCTGCAGCAATTACCATATGTTGTGATTGTGGTTTTGGAACAACACCATGACATCTGTGTTATATTAGTATCAGGGGCACAGTGAAGGGACTTCCACCACCTGCATTCCATATCTACATCTAGTAAGCAGGTGCTCGCAGGACCGGCTGCTGTGTGCGCGCAAAGTGATTGCTCTGGTTCTCCTTGAGCTCTGTGGATAGACAAAAAGAGTCTTTAAGAGAATTTAGTTTACAACTAATTATAGTTGAAAGGATCTTTTCCATTATTCCATCTAAACCTGTAAAACAGTGATTTCCTTTTTTAAGCACTGACTGAAGGAAGTTTGGACAAAAGGTAGCTGGAAAAGTCCCTGACCTGCCTCTCTTCAGACATCTGAAGAGAATGAGATGCTTACAGCTTGAACACATGAGGGGGCTTTTTAAAAGCAATCATAAAAGGAACATCACTTCACTAATTTATTACGGCTGTCGCAATTAATGAATTAATCTGCTGCATTCATAAAGCATTCGATTACATAAAGCAGTCAAGCGACTGAATAAATTCAGTCATTTAGAAGTATGTGGGCAATGAAATAGGGAGTAATAAATATGTATTTATTGCCTGTAGCGCTGAATTGAGGTGGAGGTGAGCCAGCCGTTAGACACAATCAAACAATCAGCCCTAACAAGACAAGCCAGGGAGGGCAAAATACACATTAACTATGCCTTCCTAAGAGAGCGGGATATTATGGGCACAGCAAAGCCAATTACGCTCTATTAACCTAATATAGAGAAATGGTACATGTGAAATACAGAAAAAGCGTGCCATGTTGTTTGATATGTAGGGGGAGAGAGGGAGAATGAGAGATACGGACAGAGAGTGAAAGAGAGAAACAAAGACGGAGAAAGATTCCGGAAGATTTCTGACACTGATCCAAGCTGACAATCTGTTTTAAAGAAATGTGTAATTAGGAAACCGACACGTTTGGTGAAACACTGCTGGAGCTTTAAAAAGGAAGAGACAGGCATTAAACACGCCGACCACAACATAATGTTTTAATAAATGGGAAGAATAAGTCAATTAAAAAGGAGCTATTTAGGTCTGAAAGGAGGAGACAAGCTCTGCAGTGTGCAGAAATATAATCAAAATCACATTTTACACGCTCATAAATTTCAGCGTGAACACAAGGGGAAAGACAGAGGGCTTGGGAATCTCTATAGTGACAGAATGAATAAAACATTCATGGTCAGGAAAATAAATGAATTATACTCTAAATTACAGCTTTCCGTACAGTGCAGTTTTACCACCATGTAACATTAAAAACATGTGTGCTCTTTTTTTAAAAATAAAGAGGGAAAGACTCTATCTCAGTCTGTCTCTATTGTAACAAAAATTCTATTCATGGCTCAAGAAAATGTCAATCATGGACTGAGCCAGATTGGCAGGAAGATTTCTGCCAACAAACAGTATATGGATGTTTCTTTAAACTATGGGAACTTTTGGAAAATTCTTAAAATACAATTTTCACACTCATTTGTCCACTAACAGTCATTCTCGATAATGCAACAAACTATTGATGGGGTCAGTGCAGGATATCCATCAGACACTGGAATGTGGCTGGGGCCCCGTGTAGGCCGAAGGGAAGGGTCCAGTATTGCCAGTGGCCACTGGGGGTCCGGGACTATTGGGCTGGACCAGGGGCTGTGAGATGGTCTAATCACCCCTAACATCCGCATTTGTTGTCTATCCGTTTCAAAAGACTGCCGACGAGCCATAGGGCTGCTGTTTGATGACAATGAACAGAGGTGTTTTCATGTCATGCTGGAGTACCTGGGTCTGCCCGGATGTCGAGGAGAACATATCGGAGAATTGACAGATCAGGTGTTGAAGTTCCATCTTCTGGGTACCCGACAGGAGGGGGTTCATGTCCACGACAATGGGATCGGAGGCAGCAAGTTGGCCCCTGGTTCCCACCCACTTTTAAGCATGTTGATGTGGTAGAGCTGTTCCGTCCTTTTCTGCCCCGGTTGTCTTACCCTATATGTTATTGGCCCAACTCGCTCCAGCACCATGTAGGGTATGTAGGGAGGAATTTGCAAGTGAAGGTAGGAACCAGGACCATCATCTGGTCTCCTGGCTGGAACTCCCGGGGTTGGGCTGCGTGGTCATAGTATCATTGCTGCTGTGCACTGTGCTCTCGGACGAGTGGCATCACCTGGTCTATCCGCTGCCTCATTTCCTTGACATGCTCGATGACTGACCTGGGGGGCAGGCTAATGTTGTTTTCATGCCTCTTTCGCCACATCCAGCAAACCTCGAGGCTGGTGGCCGAACAGGAGTTCAAACGGTGTAAAGCCGGTGGAAACTTGAGAGACCTCACGTACCCCGAATAGCACATTGGGAATCATCAAGTACCAATCCTGCCTGTCGTCGGCTACCACTCTCTGTAGCATCTGTTTGAGGGTTTGGTTAAATCATTCTACCAGTCTGTCCGCCTACCTTGTGGGCGAAAATTTTGGCCGTGGCTTTGCGGAGGGGTACTGCTTCTGGGAACCAGGTGTCATAGTCCATGATCACCAGAATGTGTTCATGCCCCCGGGCAGACTTTGGCAGCAGTCCTATCAGATCCATCCCGATGAGCTCAAAGAGCACTTTGATGATGGGCAGAGGAATTAGTGGGCTGGGGGAAGGTGATCGGGGCGAGGTTCTCTGGCAGGTAGGGCAGGCTTGACATAACTGTTTGACTTCAGCCTCCAGGCCTGGCCAATAAAAACAGCCTCAGACCAGTTGTATCGTGTTGGCGGCCCCAAGATGTCCGGCTAGGGGATGAGCATGTGCCAGCTCCAACACCATCTCTGTTTTTGATTTGGGGACCTCCAGTAGCCATTTTTCCTCCCCCCTACGCTGGGCAACGCAATAAAGCAGGCCGTTCTCCACGACAAAGTGGGGGAGAGGATGGGGTCCAGGTCGAATGAGCCCCCTCCCTGCACCTATCGGAAAAGATCAAAGAACAGGTTAAAATCAGGGGAGGGGGACTCACCCTCTTCCCCACTGTTGGACACCAGGATAACGGGGTGGCGGCAGGCCCCTCTTTCATCCCGCTTCTTCCGTTGAGGGCCCTGTGTGCTGGTAGGCTGTGTGGCAGTGGACAGTAAAGCGTTGAACCCCGGTCAGTCTCGCACTAACAGCACAGGAACTTGGAGATCTTTTACCACTCCCACCTCGACCGGCCACGATCCCACAGCTGTCGAGATGCTTACACGGTGGGCCAGCAATTGATGAGCATTGGTCGTGAGTTGCCCTCTGGTGCGCGTTGCTCCTGGCCCACCCTCCAGGGAAACGGCAGCGCTCGCTCCCTTGCATCTTGCCAGTGTGCCGCCTCTGCTAGCTCAATTGCCCCTACCATCTCCAAGGTGGTGGTTGGATTCTGCATGCCAACACCTGGCTGGAGGGGAGCGCAGCAGGGCTCGTAAAAACCGGTCGATGAAGACACGTTCAATCACTTTGAAGGCCGAGGGATTCTCGTCCAGAAGCCAGGGTTGCGCCAAGCTTGTTGACTAAGCGGCCTGGCGATGCTAGAAGGCTAGAAGCTCCTGCTCTGTTTCCCATAGCCTTGAGGCGATATGCTCCATATTTTGCTGCTGGCGAATGCTCACCTCCGTCAGACAATGCAAGAGACAAACAGAAAAAAAACTCTGAAGGTGAGGATAAAGAGATTACTTGTCGGTGGTGTCCTTCCACTAATCTGCCCACATTCTCCACCACTGTCACGGGGTGGAAGGAACACATAACAAGGAGAGCTCAACTCAAAAACCCCAGAGGGTGGATTTATTAACATAAAGGCCCACTTCAGGGTAAAAGTTTGGCTGGAGGAAGGTGCTCTCTGGGCGGGGTTTCAGTGGGGGTGCGTCTGGGTAGTGCTCTGGGAAATTTAGCAGTCTGAACGGTCACAGGTTTGTTTCTGGAATGAAAGGGAGAGGTCAGGTTAGTTCCTCTTCAGCGAAGAGAATGAGTCTCAGCCTGGTGTGTACCTTGCATGGCTTATCTGACCACGGGCTAATAAACGCCAGCTGTGGCCGATCAGCTGCTGATGAGTGCACTCTGCTGTTCCTCCTCTATTTACAGGGCAATGCTGATCTGCTCTCGGGACGCTCTTCACAATTGTTTAAAAAAATTATGTTTTTCACATTTGTTTATGCCATATTTACATGATGGCTTTTCATAGTTTAAGATCTCAAGCCTGGTAAAAAAAAAACTTTTACAAATACTTTCAAAGAGCAGCAAATGTAAACGATTATGGAATTATAAAAAGTGCACAGGAGACCTTTATGACAGACAAACAAACAAAATCTGTTTAGGCTAATATGTGCCTGAAGGTGTACAATGGGTGACCAAGGTAAGAACAAACAAAAAGCATAACAATACTAGTGTTTACATGACTCTGGACCACAAAACCTGTCAAAAGACAGAATCTGAAAGATTGTTAGGACAGGTTTGTTAGGACAGGACAATATTTGACCGAGATACAACTATTTAAAAATCTGGAATCTGAGGGTGCAAAACAATCTAAATATTGAGAAAACCGCCTTTAAAGTTGTCCAAATGAAAAAACAAGGCTCCGGGAACTTCTGTGCATATGCTTTTTGGCATAAAAGAAAAATTGATTATTTTGACACAATGTATTTTTGGGTACTTCTACAAATATACCTGTGCTACTTGAGATTTTGTTCTCAATTGAGGGTCACATGTTAGAACTTAATCTTAATAATCAGAATAAAATTAATCATGTTGACTTTCTCTGTGTTCTCTAACTGACAGGAGAAAATAAGAATGCAAAATGTAAAAAACCCAGTTCTACATTCTAAAACAAACATGCAAAATATAATAGGCTTGCAGACAAAATAAGCACTGTTCACCATCAGAGTGACTGTCCTATGAGAAGACAAAAACTGGTGAAGACATAAAACAGGCGATTTAGGGAGGGGGAAAAACTTCAAAATGCATATTTCATCTTTCAGAGTGAAACAGCACTTACTTGCTTGAAGTGGATTGCTCGCTTTGACATTTCCCCATTGTGCACGGTAGTGCAGTGGGCAATAATTAAATATCAGGTGCATAAGCTGCTCTTTAATTTGACATGTGTGCTTCAGGCAATAAACACATGTGGAGCGACGGGGAAAGCATAATTGCAGGGGAATAAAATATCATATCTGGAGTGAGGAAGCGGATCATTGTATCAGGTACCCGGTGACAGCTCGTTTGATCATTAAGCCGGGCTGAAGAGGTTGGCTAATTAGTTGCCATTAAAGCTCACCCCCTAATCAGGGGTCGCTCTAGCATAAAGAATGTCACTCGCTGCAGATGAATGAACAATACCGTTAACCCTTTCCTGGCCTTCTCTCAGCTTTCCGCAGCTGGTTGGGAGGTATCACGAATCCAGCGTTCACAGCTGTCGAATACGATAATTAATTCTTTATCTAATAAGCTGACACTGTAGTAGAAAGATGACACCCAGGGCTGCGAAGAGAAGGGTTAAAGACTACACTGCCCCGAATAGACTCCATGAAGACACGCAGCAGCTGAGCTCCAAATATTTACAGAGTTGCGCAGGATAGGATTTGTTCTCTCATATCGAGCACTTCAAAAAAAAAAAAAAGAGGAGAAAAAAGACGGGATGACATTCTTGCATTCTCAAGAATGGGAACTGCTGTTTAAATGTACTCTTGAAAAATTCAGAGCAGGGCTAGAAGCGCTAGGCCATAATAACATGTGGAGTGAAGGGGTTGAACAGGAGAGATGAAAAAGAATGCTTATCAGACAGCAGCACAGATGCATTATGTCAATAGTGCAGAGCTATGAATTCTTCAGAAAGCAGAAAGTCCCCGGTGAGCGCAGAGCCCCTGTCGGTGCAACTTTGGGTGTCTCTCACTGTGACTTTCAAAGATGGCAGAGAGTGCTCTGTGGAGACACACATGCAATATTAGCTGACAGCCCTGTATAAATAATAAGGCACATAATGCCGCGTGTGAGCGCCGCCGAGCACCACAAGGGCTTTCAACAGGTGCGATGCTCGTCTGCGCATTTCCATTTTGTTCGACAAAGAGAGAGTCTTTACCACTGACTTGTGTCTGAAAGCCTCGCCTGATCATTCTTTTATGGGCCCTCTTACCCAGAATGCACTATATTCACAGGAGCTCATGATAATAGGGCAGTCGTGGATAAGGTGGATGGGGGTTGATGGGGTATTTGGGGTGGGGGGAGCAGATGTCCAAGTCAATATATTCAGAAGGGGACGCCCAGGGGACACCGAGGTCTGTGGAACACACTCCAGTGGCCGGATGAGATTGTGATATGCTTGTCTATGTGTATACGCATGGCCTTGTTCGGGAAGTAGCCGTGACCCCAATTCCCCTTGGTTGCTACTGTACCATCAACAGAAACGGAGGTGCTATGTCAGTGGATTGCTTAAGTTATAATGCACTTCTTTTTTTTTTTTTCTGCTGTCTTTGTTGACTACCTAGGACTTATATAATTACATAACATTAGGACATATATAAGGTTTCAATTTAGGCAAATTTGGCAGTATATTTTGCTGTAAAATTTTTCTGTAAAAGTCCTCTTTGCAGGTCTCAATCAGTCTTCATTTGCATTTAGACATCCTCTTTTCTTAATTAGATTAATAGAGCTGTAGCATTGAAGCTAGAGGGGCTGTTTGTACATAGAGATTCGCACCCATATGAGACTCATTTTGTTTTTATTATTATGTTTGCAGTTCCCGCATTGTGTGGGTGGATTTGCAAGTTTCCATCTTTCTGACAAATCTAGTAATGCAAAACGCAAACACTTTCCTCTCATTCTCTGCATAGCTAAAGAAGTAAAAAAAGAAAGAAAAAGAAAATAAATAAATCACAGGATTATATAAATTAAGACTGCCTGAAAAATGTCATAAATGAAATGTGTGCAATATTTTCCCAATCCTCTTTTTTCCTTATAAATAAATTATCATTTGTTTCTCGGCATTGTCACACAAAGGCCTTGGACTCCTCTCGCACATTTTAATTATTCTGAAAAAAAAAAAAGCAACATGAACGGAAGGGGCCTGTCTTCTTGCTTTTGCACTTACTGACTGAAGCAGAAGAACATGTGTTGAAAGGAAAATAAGGAACGCTGTAATATAGAAGGACAGTCAGAGAGCCAGTTAGAAACTGTGCTCCCTCTTGTTCACGAATCATTAAGGTTGAGCATAACCTGCAAGCTAGCAATGATTAATGATATTGGATTGGTTGACAGTACTTGCAGATGCTGTTAAGGAATGGAGTTACTTCTTGTTAAAGTCTCCCTCAGTAGTAGCAGGAGCAGAAATGGAAATGAAGAGAGGGAGAGAGAGAGAAACATGACTTTCTCATGTGTAAACAGCGCTATCCCAGGACACATCTGTCACGGCCCTAATTAGAATCCGCCTTTGGCTTTTGGATGAAATGGAGGAATGGAAAGGGAGGTTTATTTTCCAGGCCCAATAACATCTGCAGTACAAACACTCCACCTATCTAACCACAGTGCTGTCAGAGTCTCAGGCTGAGAGAAGGCACACACACACATAGCCGTGTGACATAAGGGCAGAAGCACAGCTATTAAAGACCCTTTCTGTAAATGCAGCCGGAAGGTCTTGTATGTCAGAGCAATGGAGATACAACATTTTTCTGACAGGCAGTAAAGCAGCAAAGACGTCTTCAGGGGTGCTGACAGTGGGACAAGCAGGAATGCTGCACAGGCCTAGGAACCAAGGAAGACCCCAAAGAGACACATTAACCACAAAAGACGTCAAAACATGAAGGTTTGCTCTGGACATGCTGCTGACATCAATGAAATCAATTCATCAGTGTCATTCTTCGAATGAACAGCTGACCCAAAAAAGGAAATTTAGTCAACCTTAGGCCAACCACAATGTAGAGGAGTTTTTTCTCTCAGATTTGAAGGACTTTAGCAGGTCATCTCTAGGACACATTGAATCCTCTACAGTGAATTGGTGCGTCACAATGAGAGATCACAACTGCTGATAAGAAGGCCACAGTAATCCACACTACAACAATTCTTTTTAAGAAAACCGGTGCTTTGAAGAATCTATAAACCAATATTCTGATAACAATAACTTATGCAACACTAAGACTTTTATATTACATGTTTAAATCTAGCGCCAAACTGATCTTGTATCTAATTTACGGTATATATTTTATACATATAAGACTGTCAGCTGTAAAGAGTGGTATCTAAAGATTTTACTTAACAATGTATTTAATCAATGAGTGTCACGCATATTTCTCCAAACATTTATCTTACAGAATGAGTTGCTAATAGAAAACACAGTGGATGGAATCTATTCAAGATAAAACAATGTCTTGTTCATAGTTAACATTTGCATCCTCATTAAATGATGCGACGTCATGCAATCCAACAATGTTTAATATTTATGTTCTTAACACTATGACTATTTCATGAATCACAAGATAAATGTAAACACATATCGGATATTCCATACAATAAGGTTCTACCCACAGTTCATTAAATTAATTTTCATATTATTTCAAGGGAGAGTATCTTCCTTTGATCCCTTTCTTTGATCCTTTGGCACTGACATTAAATTGGTATTTTAAATTTATTAAAGGTCAAACATCAGCTAATTAACTAAATGATACATATCATATAATGTGTCATTAGGGTATAATGTAAATGTATTTAAAGGTCCTGATTAAAATTTGCCCTTTTAATGACTGACAAAATACTGAAAATATAAAGCATGTAAAGTATATAACTTTTATATGAACTCATTAATACTGCAAATACACTACTATACTATTTGCAGTCTCAAAAACGTTCCTTTATGCCTCATTCTTAGCTTTGCCCTTTTGTGCTCATTTACGGTACAGATAATTCCTGATCTGTACTGTAATGCTATGTACATTCCGTACAATGCATCTTCTATATTTGTACTCCTTGTAACTGAGCTGGTCAGTACTTTCTCTACCGCATAATCATTCAATGTTTATAGAAACATAGTAATATTTTACATTAGCATAATGATATTTTATATTATTATTATACAACCTTGCTATTTGCACCTCTGGTTAGATGCATTTCATTGCCTCTGGTTAATAAAGTTGAGTCTCTGTTTCTTTGCTAAGTTCACTTGTTTTAGAAGCAGAGGTAGACTGGCTGTTCAGGTAAGGCTGTGTGTGTTAGAGCGTGGTGTATTGTCTACAGCACTTGTGTGCTCATGGGGCTCTTTGAAGGGCTGAGGCAGAGCTGCCTGTGATAATTAGGGTGCGATGACCTTCTCATTAGAGCCAGGAGTCCTGATGATTATTTCCCCCCTTTCTCTTAACGTGGACCAGCCACAGAGACAATTTTGGAATATCAAAGCAATTCTCTAAGATATTTATTAGAGTCCAAATGACAAAAACACATAGCAAAAACCTTTGAATTACCAACCCGCTAATGTATGCAGGGCCAAATGAATGGCTCGACTTTCTTTCTTTTTTTTTTTTTTTCTCGCCCCCTCTCTCTTGTAGCTTAAATTTTTCATTACAAATTTCCGGAGCTTCAAAGTAGCATCTCACAGTCGGCCCCCTTTCTTCTCTCCGGCATGACAAAGAACTGTCAAAAACTGTCCCTGTGTTTGTTACTGTCTCCCCCTCTCTTTTTATTTCCCCTTGCATCTAAATGTCAAATAACCACGCTTAAATACAGCACAGCATCCTCTCATCTGGAGAGGCTTAGAGAGATGGGGGAAAGAGAGAGAGAGTGGGTGAAAAGAAGAAGAAGAAAAAAAAAAAAACAGCAGAAGGCATCTAAAAGGGCCTTAATTAATCTTGTGCATTGATTTTGTTTTAGTGTGATGTATTCAATGAAAAAAAGATGACTCTACAAGGAGCTCTCATTAAAATCATTAGCAGCTTGATGTTAGCTGAAAACATCTCACTCTTGCACTTAAAAGCACATTTGCAGGTCTGTCTTTAATGTTGTGGAGAATGGTCTTCTTTAAAGAGCAACAAACAGGGCCCACTGGACCTTTTCGGGTGGAGCGTAAAAAGTGCGGGACAATGTGTCCCTGTTCTAGCCAAGCTGGACGGTGCCCAAGCTGTCTGGTGCAGGACACAGCGGCTCTACCTGAGTACAGGAGGTTTTGACACTTTCCGTCCAATTATGGGTGTTCTGAATAGGACCCGGGCCGAAATGCTGACTGTGGGGGTTGAATAGGAGCGATTAAAGACACAAAGGTTTAAATACAGGATGTGCCAAAAACAGCATGTGGAAGGAGAGTGATTCACAGCAAACTAGGCGGCACTAAAACCAAGCTGGAGGAATAATCAAATATTCATTATTGTTTAATTAGTGGGAATTCAATAAAATATTTATTATTGCTTGGGTGCGACACTTCCGTTTGTTCAACATTATCACACTGATCACCAGTTCATCAAATGAGAATCAAGTAAAATTCCATGTACTGTACGATATACATTGAAGACACTCTGTAAAGAAAACGTAAAGGAAAATTAATTTATGACTAACAAAAATCAAATGCACACTAATTTATCCCAATAAGATGTAATATACAGTAGAAATGCTGATATAAGTCCATGGCATTCAGAATTAAAATAAAATAAAAATACAACAAGGAAAGACATATATATATATATATTGTATATATACATTTCTTGTCATTTGGACAAGATTGTTCAAAATATTATGCAAGATTGATAGACAGAGAGAGAGAGTGGCTTAGGCATAATTGAATGGTGTGAATCATAAAACCGTCACACGGAATTCACACTCATAAAATGAGGGTACATGTCAAAATGATGATGTACAAACATTCTAAAATTAGTAAAATTCTAATGACATCTGTAATTGCATCAGCATACTCGACTGAATGAGCAATCTGGGTTACCTGCATTAGAGCCGTAACAAGCAAATTGCTGATCAGACTCATCAAACTCTTCCAATGAAAGTAACTTGAGGTCTAATTTGAGGCAAAATAAAGTTGATCTGAGTTCGTACAAACTGCCCATAAAAAAGTACAAAAACATCAACACATAGCCTGACTGACATCAACGTGATCGGCATGCAGCATCATAAAACAAATCCCCATGCTATTTAGAAATCATCCACAAACGTATAAAACTTCTAAAACCACACAAAGATCAGATGCAAACTTTATAAGACATTTAGCAGAGAAAGCTGATTTGAATTATCCAGTGGTGAAGTGCCATATGGTTCAGATGCACTTTGGAGAATGTGAAGATTAAAATGCTTGACTGACGTGCGTTGATAGACATCTCCCTCACACATGATCCCTCACTCATCAAGAACAAACAAAGCCACAGCCTACAAAATAATTACATCATTAAAACTGTGCTGGACCAATTAAAGCCCAGCTCCCCTTACCTGCTTTCACAGCTGATTAAGAAATTAACCCTCTATTTAGGCTTTGGCACACTGCTGTCAAAGCTAATAGATGGGGGACCTAAAAAATGGGCCAGGCCTGTAAACATATAGCACCAAATATCCATGACATAGGATTTGATTATCTCTGTTTAAGATGCTGATTGGTGTTGACATGAGGTTAAAATGGAGGGAATTGTTGATTTGGTTTAATCATGATATGATTGCAAGGAAATTAAACATTTGGGGTTTAAAACATCCACGGGACAATCAGCGTGTTATCCAACTGGACTCGTTTTGAATTTCTTATTTAGGTCAGCTCAGCCAAAGGTGTGGAACGGACAGGCTGATGCTTGAAATGACACCGGATGAGTGATGTACTCCAAAAGAGGAATGCACTTGAGTGTGATCCATTAACTTGGCCTTTTTTTTGCAGCCTTGAGCCTGATGCACCTGCAAAGCTTCCCCTTATACCAAGTGCTGTATAAATTAATCACATGCAGCCTCATGCACTTTGATGCATTTCCTAATGCACATTAATGAGGGGTGACAGCTGTAACCAAAAGGCAGAATAAATCACTCACAATTTAGGTAAAATCACACTGTATCTGGAAGATATTTGTACTATGTCTCTCATGCATCCCTTCCCACACTCCTTTTTTTAAAACTTCTTTAACAGTTTCAAACCTGCTCGTGAATAAGTGGTCTGAATCAGACCGATCGTGAATCACTCAGGGGCATTAACTGAATATATATATATATATATATATATATATATATATAGTAGACCGTGGCGCTAGAGAACACGACAAAACACAGCGTTGTAGTGAACACAAACCCCGGAGGGTGGATTTATTGACAGTGATCAGGTGAGACAACACAGTGGTGATGGTGGTGGCGGTGCTTGGCGTGCTTGTGAATCCTCTTCTTTGGCTTTCCCCAGGGTGCGGTGGTGAGTGCTCCAGTGATCCTTTGTGTGATCCGGGCTCCTC
>JAUCMU010000125.1:11005029-11021309 GCA_032275025.1 Enteromius treurensis | reverse complement strand
GGAGGCGTTCCCATAGCGTTTCGACGCAGCGTCTCGTTCCCTCAGGGAACTAGGGTTATATACATAACCTAGAGACGTTTTTCGCCATCATGGCTATTTCGCAGACACAGAAAAGCAAGCATTTTCTTCATTGCAGAGAGCAGACAGAACATCAGTGTATGTGTATGTGTGTGTGATTAATTTATGTTCACTTCCCTTTGCTTGTGGTGAGCTGCCCGGTGATCCTTCCCTCTGCTGCCCCCTCCTCTCCTCGCCTCATGCTGTCTTGTTTCTATGTGTTGCCTGCAGACAGTCCTTGGCCCAATGTCCATCTTTTTTGCACACAATGGACTTAGTGCAGGACCTTTGGTCATGGTCATCCGCTCTGCAGGTCCAGCAGCCTCCATTGAGTGGATATTTCGGGTTGTTTTGGCCGTGTCCTGTAATTCCTCCATTGGCTGCCCCCTTTTTTGCGCTGTTCCCAACGCGGCTCATATCTCCCCGTGCTGGAGACAATTTTTGCCAGGTTTAGCTGCATATCTTTCAGGTCTTTATCTGCTTCTTTCAAGCTTTTCTTTCATCAGCTCATCGGCATGTTGGGCGTGAATCAGAATTGTTTACAGCCTCCCTTGTTTCCACTAGATGTAAGCCCAGCCAGAAAAGCATTTCTCAGATGACATTCCCACACACCGAGTGCATTTCCTCGGTCGTCAGGCTCCTTTGTTCCTGAGAATTTGTTAAACAGTTCATACAGGCGGCAGTAGAAGTCCTCGGCTGTTTCGTTTTTCTGCTGCTCACACCCACTGATTCTTGTCATATCAATTCTCGTCGGAAAAGTGTCTTTTATTTTCTTGGTGACATCATTCACAGCCAGTTTGTAAGGGTTGTTGTCAGCGTGATCCCACTCAACGTGTCTTCTCCTTACTTCACCCACTGGCATTGCGCTGACTATTTTGCACCAGCTTGTCGGTCCCAGCTTTGACAGTAGCAGCCTTCTCATTTCCCCTGTGGTGGGGCTGAACTCCTGACAGAATTTTTCCAGTTTGCTGCTTAGCTTTTCGCACCCTTCGCTCACATCTGGCAGATGAGACATCGCCTCCTTTGTTTCCTGCATGGTCCACGGCCTAAAGACCATTATGGGACCCTCAGGCCTCGGCGGTGGCCGTGTTTGCTGCGGTGTTTGTTGTCCTGGTGCCGGCTGTGGGGGTGCTGTAGGTCTTCTGGGAGGGCAGCAGTCGAGGTCCGGATCAACTCTCAGGCCTTGCAGCTCAGCCACGGGATAGTGATGATATGGCGGCGGGTTCATGTGATCAGAGACACAACATTGATTAGTATTGGTGTATTGTGCATTTGGATTTTTCATTTCCATTTCTTTTATTTTAGTTTCACTTACAGTTAAATCTTTTATTACTTTGTTACCCTGTTCCCCATTATCTTCTGATGTATTTTCTAATTCCCCTGCCTTTTTCTTGCTCCCTGTCATTGCTTTCTGTAAAGCCTTTCTTTCTCTCTTCTCCGCCTCCCGGAGCCAACAATCTACTGCTGCCTCACATTCCCTACACTGATGTCCTTTATAGCATTTTTGTGATCTTTCCCTACCTTCCTCAACAGATTCTTTTACCACCTTTAGTTCTGCTACACTCAGAGTCCCCCTTTTTGGGAAGCCTTGATATTTAATCAGTTTTTCGATGCCAACTATACTTTTTTCACCATTTGATTTTTTTTTTTTCATTTGAGTAAAAGCTGGCGTGTCATATTTCCCTGTTTTTCTCTGGGATTTCCCCATACTGACTTTTGGCCCAAAAGGGCACACACCAACAATAAACCTGTCAGACGTCTCCGCACAGGCTCAGTCTATCACCCCAGACTGACAGGGGTCCAGTCTATCAGCCTAGACCAACGGCTCAGTCTATCACCCCAGACCGACAAGGGCTCAGTCTATCTCAGCCTTCTGGGCCTCGGCGTCCGGTCCCTCTTCCCTCAAAAGCTTTTTGGGGTTAGGACTGTGACTCCCAAGTCCAGGATCGCTAGTCACCGTCTGCACTCAGGTCCAGAAGGCACATCCAAGGAATCCCATCTTTGTCGCCAAATTGCTTTTAAAAGATTTAATTCTTGCAAGAAGGTCCACAATCGAAAAGGTCCTGCCCGAGTATGACAAAGGAGGGAGGCTTCCACTCCACTTTATATCGCTTTGCCACCTTAAGGCTACAGAAACTAAAAACAGTTGACATTTGGCAGAAAAGGATAGACACAGAAAGGAAGCTCCATAGATCACTTGCTTAGACACTTCAGTTTATATTTTGAGGCCACCTTTGACTTTTTTCCCTGAAAAAAGTAACTTTGAGACCTTTGTCTGATCAATTGCTTTAACCACCTGTTGTTCTCCCCACAGAGTTGTCATGCAAGCACACTTAAAAAACACAAACAAGCAAAAGGTTATGATTATTGCTATTATGAATTAAACAAATAGGAAAATTAATTTCAGCAACAGTAACATTGCACCTACATACTTTATCCACAACTCTCAATAGAGTGCTAGCAGAGTATTAGTTGACTGGTAGGATTAGAATAAGTTGATATGTACTTGCAAAGTTACTTATAGTCAGTAGAGCATCTTTTGGGAGACCATCACAATAAAAAGTTAGCAGATATTAACCCCCTGGGGCCGGCAAACGCATTAATGCGTTTGGAGGTGTCTTTTCCTGATGACGCCACTAAGAATTTAAATTACACACTGAGTTTTGATCATACAGATAAGAGCAATACATCAATCGAATCTGTGAAGGGTCTACTTTAATTTGTATACACATGTAATAACAACTTTGTGCATTTCGAAAATGAAGAAAACAAACATGGTGCGCTGTCTGCTGCTTTGATCTGCGTGATCTTCAATGAGCAATGAGTCACTAAAATGAAACTGAAACTCAGCAAATAATCCACTAAAAGACAAGAAAGTTATATCTGTAGAAAGCTTGAAATGTCTACTATTACACTAAGACAGTCTAATCGAAAACAAATATCATGTGATAAAGTAATTCACATGAAACCAGCGCGATGTCCAGTCTTTCACGTCTCCTTCATTATCTCTTAATGCGACCACGCCGCTTGAACAATAGGTATGACAATCATCCACACGGCGTGCGCAGCATGTAAACACCCACATCAGCACAAACAAAGCAGCTAGAGTTTACCTGAAGTTCATCTAGGACACTGTACGCTTCGTGCTGAGAGGATTAAGACCGAATTCACCTCAGAAAAAGTCGCGCTGTGATAAATAAATAACTCAAGAAGACGCGCTCAGAGGAATAAACTTTAGATTAATGTTACATCAGACAAGAAGAATGCAGACTTGAGCAAATCACGGAGTCATCATCATAATGAGTTAGTAATGCTGATTTCTTGTATTAGTTTGCTTGTTGCTTAAACGTAAACGAATTTGATTGTTTTGCTTTTCCCGAACTATAATTCCTGACTGAAATCTTTAAAATGAGTGAAACGTTTTGAATATGACATCTAAATGTCTTTGGACGCAATGCTGTTTCTAAGCTCTATATAGTAGACCATAAAACAATACTGTATGACAATAGTGCATGATGAATGCTATGAGCTATTGCTATTCACAAATCTATTTAAAAAATATATATCTGTATATATATATATATGTCTGCTGTCTACTGATATACACAGCAGAGGTTTTATAAAAATATTTAATTCCACATTACACGTCAAATTTCATTAGGAATCAAATGCTTTGAATAATCCTGCAGATTAAAACAGATCATCATGTTGTTATGGATTACACAGTCCTAAGCATACAGGAACAACACCTTTTCAAAACAAACATGGTTACTGTAATTGCTAAGATTGAACCATACTTTGCCAACTGTTTGGCCCTCGTTTTAGATAGCCCCCTAATGCAAAGTCCACGACTCACCAGCCTATGGACATGGCCCAAACTACTAAACACTTAGCACAGTAAACTGGTATTTGTAACGTCTCGGTTAAGTATTGTAACCCTCGTTTCCTGAAGAAGGGAACGGAGAATCTCGCTTCAAGATGCCAAAACAACTCTGCGTGTTGTAGACCGTGGCGCTAGAGAACACGACAAAACGCAGCGTTGTAGTGAACACAAACCCCGGAGGGTGGATTTATTGACAGTGATCAGGTGAGACAACACAGTGGTGACGGTGGTGGCGGTGCTTGGCGTGCTCGTGAATCCTCTTCTTTGGCTTTCCCCAGGGTGCGGTGGTGAGTGCTCCAGTGATCCTTTGTGTGATCCGGGCTCCTCGCTCACGGCGTCTCGTCTGTGGGAAACAGAGAATCAGGTAAGACATCAACCATGCAGTATGGAGTCGTAGCTCACTTCTTCCTTGTCTTAGAACTCTTTATATACTGTTTCCGCCGTGAGCGATTGGCCCGGTCTGATGAGTTCCAGCTGCGAGTTGTTAGTTTCCAGGACGACGCTGATCGGTGTCCGTCACAATATATATATACATACACACACACACACACAAAGACAATCTTGTTTACGGACCAAAACCACAACAAATGTCAAAAAGAAGAGAAAGAATTTAAATGGAACATTTTTTTAACCTTATATGACAGATATTTGTTCTTGTTTTAAGAATAAAGTAACTTAATTTTGTTACATTTCTCAGAAAACAAGACTACATTCATTTTGCATTTCAGGTAAATGTATGTCTTGCTTTAAATTAAGATATTTGAACTGTAAAAGTAGACAAAATAAGAATCATGACTTTAAAAACTATTTTTATTTTATTGACACCATTTAAATGTAAGTGTGAACACCAAAAGGATAATGTGTAATTAAAGATTGATATCTGTGGACATAAATTATGGTAGGCTATTCTAATATATTTCAAATATAAATATTAAAATGGGTGACGTACAACTATAATCAACACAGCAGAGTCACTTTGACACAGCACAAATATGATTAACATTACTAGAGTGACAGCATCAAAATGGAATCAATTTATATTAAATGCAATAAGCAAAACTGACTTTGTGTGACCAAAATCATTGCAATCTATACTTAAATCAGTGTACATCCCACCTAAACCGAACGCTCTGAAAAGTATAAATACACTGCAAAATATCTCATTAAGCTCGTTAAATGACCTTCAGCAGTGTTAATTAGATATAAAGCGCGGAATACAGCGGCGGTGTGGCCGATTCTATTATTCATCTTTGGCCTGTAATGACATTTCTCAGCTGTCAGAAGCGTTGCAGGGGGTTGCCTGGGAGAACTAGGGTGAACTGAACACATTTTTCAGAATGCATGAGGCTGTTTATACTAAAAATGCACACATAACACAAAACAGTAAATATGGTTACAATATACTGAACGTCAGCCCACTTAAGGGGAGGCTTGTGACCTTCCTGGTTCCAGAGCAAGCCCATATTTCTCTCTCCCAATAAAAGGCTTTAAAGGCATCCTAAAGATTTAATTAAGATGTCAGCTGGCGTGGGTCACTCCTAGTGCAGTATCACAGGCTGGAAGATATACAGTACCACTACAAAGGGCTAAAGCTAAGTGGCCTGGCAGAGCTGTGCTGGAATGCAGGATTCCTGATTTACAAAGGGAGCCTCACTGTAAAACACTAGCAGTTTAAACACAAAGCTCTGAGCAGACAGAGCTCACTGACTGCTCTCTCTGGCTAAAAAGGGGCTCAGGGCAGTTGTTATTATGCGGATTAAGGAATATAAGTCTGAGCAAGAAATTAAAACAGTCTAAACATGTTGATACAGTACCACAGTTAAATCTGTTCTCCTTTGCATCACCAATGTACAGTACAGCTCTGCAGAACATGTTTTTGCATTACACTGTGTTGCTTTTCCTTTGTTTTTGTATGTAAAGACATTAGGACGTCTCAAGCTTGTCTTTGCAAGTTCTGATATCAGGCTTCAACTAAAAAAAAAAAAAAAACATCTTCCAAGAAACAGAAAAAAAACAAAAACATTAACATTCAAGATAATGAAGTTTGTTACTTAAAAAAAAGGATATATGACGTACTTAATCATTTGGGTTAAGTAAAAAAAAAAAAAAAAAAAAGCTGCAGCGTCTTGAAATTTTAATCTTTACTTTTTTTTTTTTTACTACAGCGAGAGATAAATGGAACACAGGAAAGGTCAGAGATTCATTCAATCAATTTTTTACAAAATATATTAATCAGAAAACAAGCAACTGCCATTAGAGTAAGTCATTGCATTGTTTATTCAACTGATTCTTTCCAATCTATATATTGAGAAAACATGCAACAGTTAATTTGCAACCATTTCTTCTTAGCACAAGCAAACTTAAGCTGCTAAAAAACCTCTAAAGTAGCTTACACATATTCCACTTTCAAAATAGCAAACAAAAAGTCCTCATCCAAGACTTTTTCCATAGAGCAAAGCAAAATGTTGACGGGCCACAAAAGGGTAAAGAAATGCTTTTCTCGCTGTCTGTCATCCTGTTATTTCGAAAGCCTTTTTGCATCTCACAACAGATGAGATTTTGAAGGGCACTTAAGGGGCTTCTTTGGGGGCTCAATAAGAGGAGGGTGGGCATAACAAGTGACAGTGGGCCAACAGTAAGAGTCTCTTTAACGCTCTGGAACAAACTGGCCTTCATATGCACCAAAGGAGCCCTGTGACAACCCCCGGCCTAAAGCTGTCCCACGGCTCAAGGGACAAATATCAAAAAATCAGCCTCCACAGGGCCTGACAAGAACTTGTCTTGGTTGATCAGGTAAGACAGCACTGTGTGAGCCAGAATATCTATCATCTGCCTCTCATACTACTGTGTATCTCATCCAATTATTTAAAACTACATGTGGCACTATTTTATCCACTCACATGAGAAATTATAAATGAGAGTGTTTTTTTTCTCTTCTTCTTTTTTTTTGAGTGTGTTCAGTTGGGGGGTCTCTGTGCATTTTTAAACCTGCCAAAAAAGACTATTTGGAACCCCCAAAAAGGGCATTTTGAAAATGGAAGACCTAGCAAAATTGACCTTTTTTCTCACATGCAGCAATGAATCTGGAAAATGTGGAAGAGCTATTCTGGGTCATGGGCCATGCATGTCTCCCTTAATCCTCCTCCACATGCATCCAACCAAGTGAAGACCGATGCCTTTGTTAAATATTCATCAATGGCTGTCAATAATTAACTGCTCATTATATGAACTCAACGAGGATTCCCATTCCAAAATTAATGTGCTGCTAATGCACAGGGTGAAACTCAGCTCTTAAGAGCCGGAAACTTACCATGAAAGCGTGTTCCTCGCTATTCTTCCTCAGTTGTAGAGAGAACAGAGAGCTTTGTCTTCAATCAAAAATTTAAAGCGCTTGTCCCCGCTCCTCAGAGTTCGATCTGTTGGTTTTGTATTCTTTAACTGAACAAGACGTTTCAACTGCGGCAACCGAAAATGAAGCTTGTTATTTCTGCTTCTTTTAAAGAGAAACTTTAAAAGAACAACTTTCCGAACATGTATCCTTCTGAGAGCCGAGCATAATGACGTGAGAAAGAAATTTGCTCGGATTTGTCATAGAAACGTATTGTAAGATCAGCAATGAGTTTTTCGCAGGCGTGAGGATGCTGTCCTGAGGCGAAAGCAATGCAAAAGCAACTGTAATCAACTACATCAAAGAGAAAAGTCACTGTTTCTGCTCTGAGAAACTTTGAGGCGTGTGTTAATAACCATGCATGGAGAATTTTCTTTTCTTTATTGTTGTTTGTTGTTTTGATTTGCAGCAGGAAATCCCTCACTGAGGCATCAGAGAGTTGAGCTGTTGATTGTGTGTGTGTGTGTGTGTGTATGGCTTTAGGCCATGACCAAACAAGTAAACAGAAGCAGGCTTCACACACTCACAAATACACATATATGGTTCACACTGCATACAGTTTTGTTATTTCAATTGTTATTACCCCATTTCTATAATTAGGCTACTAAATTACTCAGATCAAAGATTCCCGCCCCTAATAGACACCCGTATCTGAGAATCATGAAAAGCTGCCTTGCTCCTCTCCCACTAAAAGATGCTAGCCTTGATTAGCACGCTATTATGAGTGCTTAAAGCAAAGGAGGCTGAACACACTCACACATTCTCTCTGGCACTTCTGCCAAGAATATTATTATTCTGCCTGCCTGTCAATGGGCTTCCTGTCTTGCTTGTGGGCCACGGCTCATTTTAACACAGATTATAAACACACAGGTGTCAATATGTGTTTCTGTGTGTTCAGCATTGTTCTTTCCCCATGAGGCTTTAGGAGCAGAACACTGTCAAATTAAGCATATGTTGACATTGAGTAAGTCTCAATCCTGGACTGCTGACACTAATCAATACAGGCTTTCTGACAGCATCCATTCTGTCTTTCTCTCTCCTTTAGTTCCAGACTCAAATTTTAATGTCATTGTAAAAAATTTGATGATATGACTAAAAAAAAAAAAGAAAACACTGCTTGGACATTGTGAATTTTTTAGCAATGCATCTCAGTACAGCTTTTTAGCTATAACAAAAAAAAAAAAAAAACAGAGTTAGTTGGATGAATTAAATTTTTTAGATTAAACTGTCATACGCAGAAAAAACAATTCCTGTGTGCACTAGAGAATGAATAATTAATAAGGTTGCATTGTTTAACCGTTTGCCACTTTTATTTACACGATTGTTGAATTTGTTGTCATGTTTAATGACTCACTGCCTTTTTATCAGGACGCTTTCATTCTTCTACTTCAGAATGATCAGTTATTTTAATGTTTTCCTTGTCATCTTTAATGTACTAAGTGTTTAGTCTCATGTTTTTGATGAATATTCATGTGATGTTTTCAGTTGTTGAAGATGACGAGCACATGATGCACAGTATGTGCTTGATATTTAAATTTAGTACAGGAAATATGTCACAATATTGAACAATTGAAATCAATGTAACAATGTACTGTAAATAATGTCAAAGGTTTGCAAAAAAAAAAAATATAACAAGTTGAGTGAATACAACTTGAAAGAGTTGCTCAGTTCAGTCAAGAAGGCATTTACCTAAGATAGATACCTTGAGGTAAAAAGAAACTGAATTAAAAATCAGGCAAATTGTCAAAACATTCTACACAGACCACTCTGCTCTTTCCCTGTCCTCCTGACTAAAGCCACTCTTCCTACACTAAAGTGCTGAATATGCTAGTCTACTGAACAAAGATGGCTGTGCAGTACTAAGTAATGGGAGAAAGACTTGTCAAAGACAGTTTGCAGCAACTTGAGTGACAAAACCAACGCTGCCCCCGCCATCAATTTAATGGCAATTACTATTTAATGTATTTTACTTAAGAGCATATGCAAAATTAAGAGTAAGTCACAAAAAACACATTTTATGTGGTATTTAAAGAATAATATGCATAATATATATTGACCTGTTAATATTTATGAACAGGATCCTTTAGCATTGCTTGTCTTAGTCTACTCTTTCACTGAAAGCTTTGACTTCAAGGACTTAATTTATAAAAAAGTCAAAAAAGGGAGGGTGGGGTGGGGGGGTGGGGTGTAGTTTGGGGTTTGAAGCTTTTTCCAGCTTCTCTAATCTTTTTTCTTGAACTTCTCAAGTGTAAGTTAGACCTACGCGAAAGAAGTCAGCTGTTCTGACAAACATTTAAATATCACTGTTTAAATGGACATGTTTGTCAGAGCATAATTTTAACTGTAATTTCAATCATAACAGATAATTCCAAAGATCTTTTCAAAAGCTACGAAAAAAAAAAAACTGTTAATAGATTAACAGTAGTTCCTTTAGACTTTAAACACAGACAAACTATAAAATATCTAACTAGACATTTCATGTAATTTTACAGTGAAATGCTGTTAATTGTATGGTTTTTAGAAGTAAAAAATAAATTAGTCAATGTATAATTTACAGTCAAAAACTGTAAACTGATATTCCCAGAATTCCCTGCACTGCACAAGTATTTTGTTTAAATAATCGTATTTCTTAATTTTTGTTATCAGATATATATATTTGGTATTTATGTTACTATGTTTTTGATAACTGATTTCATTGCATATGTTTCATGTGTGTGTTACAGTTTTATACTATAACATTTACAGTATTGCGCTTACAAATTTTGACTTTACAAATTTTAAATGTTCTGTTAATGTGTTTACAGTGTTTCTGTACAGTGATTCTGGCAACCACTCCTGCCCACAAAAACGACAGATTTTTGAAAGGTTTTTTAAAAATGTATTTTAGCTCCTGTTTAGCACTTTCCTAACAGAAATAAAGACATAAAATTAAATAAAAACTTCAAAAATTTCAAAGGTGCATGTAATAAACTTTTAATTTTACAAATTTCACCAATTCAATAACGCTGTACTGTATGAAATGGAAACATGAAAAAGATTATGGTAATTATGACAATATTAAGGTAATAACGGATAAGTCATGACCACATCTAAATATATCCAAAAATGAAATGCTTCACATAGAAATGTTGTACATTTGTGTGACTTTACAATAACTTTAGACTATATATATATATATATATAAAACAAATCAGAAAGATGTGACACTTAGATTACACTTTAAGATAAGACAATTTCTTTTTTTTTCCCCAAATAGAAACATAGAATAAAGTATATTCATCAGGAGCCTCAGAAAGATAAAATCAATGTCTGAGAGAGGGACAAGGACTAAGGTTAAGGGATAAAGAATATCTGCTTATTTTATTAGCATGGATCCCCCAGGGAACCTGAAGAGTCCATGGACTGTCAGGACCTATTAAACATGTAATTTTTGATGGAGGAAAACTTTGTACATAGACAGCCCGAGCAACGTGTTATTAAAAATATGAGCATGGCCGTGGAAAATAAATAAATAAGAAATACTGATTAAATTTTAAGCAGCCGACGGGCCGATATTTTGCCTGAGGCATATTTGTCAGTTTCAAAGGGTGTTTTTATTAATTTTGTATTTTGCATTTTGTTAGTGGAAAGAGCCTGCTCCACTGGGAGCGCCACAAGCTATAGACAGCAGAGCCTATAGGAGAGAGAGCAGAGAGACGCAGAGAATGTCAAACAGCAGAAAACACGCTCACAGAGTCAAATCAAACCTGGGTCCTGAGCTAAGACCCCCACAAGACACACACACGTTCACAAACAAGAGGGGCAATTTAAGCTTATTACACAAGCACACAGAATCATGATGATGTTTAATTGTAAAAAATGTTTTTACACTATGCTCACCCCTCTTATTTATCTCTGCAGCGATCACAGCATTATTTAATGTGTGTACAGAAACTAAATATTTACACTATGAATATGCACTGTATACATTACTAAATTACATGCAAAATGACTTTGTAAAATAAATGGAATCATCATAAAACAAAAAATAACAAGAAAAAAAACAACTAAATACTTTAAGTCCCTCACAGTTGTAAGATGCTGACAAACACGTCTAAAGTGCATCCACCAATCATCATTTGTCAAGGGCTTGAGGGAAAAAAAGATATCTAGGCCAAATATATGAATTATATATAAATCTTATTTTGTTAAAAAAAAACTAAAACACCAGCGTGAAGTGTGCAAAAACTATGTGAACAACCAAAAATATAAACATGACACAATAATTTAGCTCTGACACATCAATAAATACTTTGCCAGCCGCCAGCCTGGTTACTAATGAATAAAAAATAATTGTTAATTTCCATATGAAAGAGATAAACAAAAAATAACATCTTTTTTATTGGCTTTCAATAATAAGTGATTCATACAAAAAGGTATGATGCCAGGTGAGTATTTTATATATCTATATGAAAATACAACAGATATTTACATTTACTTGACTACTAGGATTACATTATATCATATAATACACTGTTATTTTGAATGAAATGCTTTATAAAGCATTATCAAATGTATTGCACAGTATGTGCACTATGCATATATATATATATATATATATATTATAACAATTAAGCACAATTTATGTAAATTAAAGGGAAAAAACTATGCAAATAAATACAATACCAGATATCTGGTAACTGTTCAGACATACGGAGGGTGTCAGATGCAATCAATGTTTCATGCAAATTGTATTGAAATCAAGTGGCATCAATGGGTTAATGGTGAAAACAAACAAAATTTTCAATATATTGAGGGCTCATGCATTCAGACAGCTTCAAACAGCACTAAGCACTGAGTAAAAAAGACCTGCCCTTGGGCTACAATTTACAGAAAGCTTTACCTGCTGCTGGCTCAGCCTGGACTGGAGCCTGAAGACAAAGAAAAACGATTCCCACCTGTGCAGGAGCAAGTGTGGGTGTGCAACTGCGTGTTTCTGCATGTGTGTTTTTATTAACTGCAGTACCCTCTTGTGATGCAGAGATGACTTATAACCCAGAGTCAGCGAGTGGTCAAGGGAGTGAACGGATACAAATGCACCTTGGATGCTTGTAAAGTAGAGAAGCTAAACTCAAATCAGACCAAGGGCCTTCGGTTTGAGTCCTCAGAAAAAAATCAGACAAGCACTGCAAGATCCTCCAACTGCAGCCTGTTCTCATAAAAAATATGTACATCTGTTCAGTTTTTGTGCAACACCATTTTTACGCGCCTTACTGCATATTTTGTTGCAGTTTCAAAGAGTAATGTCCACTGAGCAGCACTAAAACACTATTAATACGTAAGCCCTGGCACATTTTTATTACGTTGATATAGGTATGTATTGCAGTGGATCGGAACTGAAATATCTGTGGACTGTCGCTAAAGGTTAATGCTCTATTATGTTGAAAATATGCCCGAAACCTACCTGATAGTGTTAACAAATGCAAACGTGAAAACCAATTAATGCAACCCTGCCATTAAATTCGAATTCCTTTTATGCAGATTTGAACTGCAGAGTTCCTCACCTCTCAAGTATGTCTCTGTACTCTAGCTATCGTCAATGAAAACCCATAGATATGAAGCTGGTTATGTGTGATGCTAACATTCAAAAGCATCAGTTTTTTAAATATCTCAGCATATTAATATTGTCATAACATGATATTCTTCAACTAATTGTGTGAAAATTACACTTTATTAATAAAAGTAAATTTGTGTGACAAGGAATAAAAGGTGCCTGGAGGTTACTGCCTCTAGTTTTAATTTATTTTGGAAACTGCAGTCAAAATCACTTGTTGGTACATAGTTCGTGTCTCGCTAAAAAGTGCACCAAGGTACGTTTATGCCTTGAGACCAGGTAGTCCAGTTGTTTTGTTTGGTTACCCACTGATCTACTCACATTATCAAAAACACACTACATACAAATGATGATACTACAATATGCCACCTTCTCCCAAGACCTTACAATTACCTCTATTTCCATATTAAAAGGTAAAATACCCTGGCACGCTCTAAATGGGTCCTATTAACAAAATCCATCACACCTTCAAATTCAATTTGCATTATAAATGTTCACAGCACATTTTGTGTCAGCGCTGCATGTCAGAACAGCTCACTGAGGAGACGCCACTTTGTTGTGCAGTAGAGAAGGAGTTAATTAGCCAATCGGATGCAATGCGTTAAAAGAAAGAGAGAAAGAAAGATAAACCAAGTACTTGGATAATCATGCTTTCCTCTTATTTATTTCATTATTTGTTGACAACGTTGAGCTTTTGAAGTCTGAGCTGTCAAAGAAGCAATCTGACACACGCCTGGGCTTATAGGAATGCATAGGGAGTACAAGCTTTGTTCATTATACTTAATTCTGAATAAATCTCATAGAAACCACCAAATTACATTTAAGTGATGTGTTCAAAGGGGTTCAGTTAAAAGCACTTTGAGTGCAGGCATCGCCTCTCGCTTTCTCTTCTCTTTTCTACCCGCTTTCAAGCAGGCACGTTTCTTCGATCACGTTGCTAACAGGGCAGGCTAACTGTGCAGATTAATTTAGATGGGTATAAGGGATTGAGCAACGCTTATTAAACACGGGAGAAATTAAAGGAGCCGTCTGAAAGACTGCCTGTTTTATGCCAACACACTAATCAGTAATTAGTGCCATATGCGTCCTAATACACGGCCCTTCGCAGCACTGAATTCATGCATTTTGTGAAAGAGAGGATGGAAGGATCCTGAGTTTGGCATGTCTTTCATCATTACCAATATTTGTGTCTCAACGAGTCTGATTTGTGGTTATTTAATGATTGTGATGGCATCGTTGCGTGTGTTACTCTGCCATGATTGCCTGGAAAGAGAGAAAGAGAGAGAGCAATAAGAAGCAACAATCAAAACTGTTTCCGCATATGCAATAAATAAAAAGACTGTAAAAGCAATTTAAAAAGACTCGTTATGGTGGTTATATCAGATATCTGTGAACCCAAAATTTCTCAGAAAACAGAAATACTGACTTTACCACTAGTAGAAGCTTTCAAAATGTTGTCTTTCTAAATCTGACATGCCTCTCTAGCAAATGTGATTAAGACCTTGGATGAAATGACTGTAGTTCTTCTATAGTAGACTGAGATTTGCTAGTGGTTCCTAACCAGGGGGCCACAGGATGACTTAAAATTATTATTAACCCTCTGGGGTCTGAGGTGCTTTTGGGGCCCTTGAGATGTTAGGACATGCTCTGATATTTGTGCTTTTTTCAGCTCAAATACTCAAATACAAATTACTCCGATAATCTAAATCTAATTGAAATGCTAACAAATATGATCAAAATGCGCTCAGTCCAGCTTTTTAAGTGAATTGGAACACAGAAAGTGTGTGAAAATATACAGTATAATCAGTGGCTGCAATTCATTTATAGTGTGTTTTTACTCAAATATAATTCTATATGCATCTCACAAATCATAAGTTTAGATGACATCAAGATAACTAAGGCAAGATGTTGTAATGTCGTTGGCATGCACAGGATATGAAAAGTCAAAAGATTATTTATCAGTGCACTCATGCTTAGCATCTTAGTTTAATGCAGTCTGCTGCAAAACACAGTTGTTCAGTATGATTAATTCAGGAGGATCTTAACAATAACATGAGAGACAATGCTGCGGGTAAAGGAGAGATGAATAAACCATGTGAATGTCTCTTAAACATTAATAACACTCTAACGCCCAGTTACATTGCTAAGATTTCAAGGATCGCATGTCTCAGAGTAGCAGCGAGAACTGTGAAGCCCAACAGGTGTACAAAGGAGAAGATGTACAGTACTCTGGGTGAAGACTTGAAACTCATTATATTTAACCCTGAAGAGAGAGGAGGCGAACTTGAATAATCCACACAACGTGCAAATAATTCTATTCCCTAGCCCTATACAAATTCCCTAAATGTGAGCATATATATATATACAGTGGGTATGGAAAGTATTCGGACCCCCTTACATTTTTCACTCTTTTTTTAAATTGCAGCCATTTGCTAAAATCAATTAGTGAACAAACTCCATTTGCACACCTGCAAATGATAGGTGCGTAGGATAATAAGACCAACCAGGTGGATCGTTTCAACAAGACAGCAATTCACAAACACTATTGTAACTTGCAAAGAAGTAATATTTATTAACGCAACGTTTCCGTCACACGACCTTCATCAGGAGTATACAGATATTCAAGTACATCTCTTTTAAGATACACACATGACCAATTAACCAAGCTCCATCTGTACACAATTAAGTTCATTAAGAGTATAAGCTAGCATAATCAAGCTCAATAGACACCCAAAATCACCATAAATACACCACAAGAAAAACACATCATTCAACAACAATTATTTCACTATAACATTACATTGAATGGTGCTTCATCCTTCGTTCCCACAGGTGATAAAGTTTGAAGAGTGTAAATCCAGAACAATTCTCGTCTCTGTAGAAGTAATTCAATTTCACCACCTCTACGTGGCAAAGTTACTTTCTCAATCCCACAGAAACGTAAAGAGGTAACATTGTGATTGAAGTTTAAAAAAAAATGTACCGCAACTGAATAATTTGTATCTTTTCTTCTAATTGCACTCTTATGTTCACTAATTCTTTTTTTCAATTGTCGTGACGTTTTTCCCACATAGCCTATGCCACAAGGACAAAGGATCAAGTACACAACATGAGTGGAAACACAAGTAATCACAGATTTGAGTGTTACGGTGGGTGTAGGAGGATGAAGGAGAAAGCAGGAGATTGAGAGTTCACGAAAATAATAATCATTTAATAAGTCCAAAACAAAGAGATTTCACAACACCTAACACTTCCAAAGTAACATTCACATTGACGGACAAACTGAACTCAAAAGACAAGGTATTTATACACAAAGGGCAAATGAACTAAACACAACACAGGTGAGGAACACAGGTGGG
>JAUCMU010000125.1:10969722-10994271 GCA_032275025.1 Enteromius treurensis | reverse complement strand
TTGTTTGACATGTCAGTCAAACAGCATTATGGGCGGGCCTTGCCAAAAAAAGCGGCTATGAAGTCCAGACCTTCAGCAGTCAGTCTGAAGGTCTGGCTACGCGAGACTACGTCTCAACAGACCTTCCAAAGTATCCTCAGGTCTCAGCTAATTGTCCAGAGCCCCATCATGACGTTACTGCCATTCCAAAGTCTGTCTACGTCAAGCCTGCCACGCCTGAATCCCTGCCCAAGATGGCCACCAACCCGGAGCCAATGCACAAGGTGGCTGCCAAACTAGAGACATTGTACAAGATGGCCGCCAACCCAGAGCCAAAGCTACTCTTCAAGATGGCCGCCAACCCAGAGCCAATGCACTAAATGGCCGTCAGGCATGAGTCCCTAAACAAGATGGCTGCCATGTCTGATCCCCCGGCCAAGGTGGTTGCCAAGCCTAACCCCTCGGCCAAGATGGCCACCACGCCTGACTCTGAGGCCAAGATGGCCACCACGCCTCGCCATGTCACGGGTACCAAGCGCTTCCTCTGCTTTTCATAGTCTAGTTCATGTGCATTGTTCTGCCCTGTTTGCCATTGCCATAGCCTTGTTTTCATTTGTTACTTTGGATTTCCCTCTTGGATTTTGACCCTGGACTGTTTCCTGTGTTTTCGTGTACGTTTCGCTGCCTGCCCTGGCCATTGCTTGCATAATGGATTATGATTCTGTCTCGCCTTGGATATTACTGTTTGCTGGTATTTGGACCTTGTCTGTCTTTGACCATGTTGTGTGTGTGAACAAAGCTGCATTTGGATCTTCGGCGCAAGTCCACCACTTGTTACAATCTGGTCTAAAGATATCCAGGAACAATTTTTACTTTTTAACACTGCTATTAAATCACTTTTTTTTTTGTTAAATATGTGTTACAAAATAAAATGATATCTGCAAAACCAAATATAAGGAATATGCTAACTAAAATATTGGCATCAATAGTTACTAAAACGATGTAAGGAGACAACTGAATTACAGTTTGTAAAGGACGGATAATCTCTATGAGTGCATTTAGCTTTAAATAAAAATCTAATTTGCATTTATTGAGTGACATGCTCACTCCTAAATTGTATATTTTGAAGTATAACTATCTCAAAACTCTATTTTTGCTGCATACATTCACAATGGTGAAACATGACAATATCACTCGGATTTACCATTAGCCATAGCGCATCAGGGCTTGCTCAGTAATTAGCTCGCTGGGAAATCAGTGTTGTCATATTTCAACATTCCCACTATGACTTAAGAAAACTGGTATGCATCATTATCACCTCTTAGGGATAGAATTAGACATTTTTCTAAAGATGTTCGCTCATTTAAACATGGAGACAACGGTATTGGGTAATTTGTGACATACGAGGAAAACATTTTATGATAATTAGATGCTAATTAGCAGGATAAAAACAGTACAAGAAGTCCAGATAATGAAAATTGTCAGAGAGTAATGTCATGTGTTCTACAAAATCCTTAAGGATCCAGGTGATTTTAATAAACACAAAGCAGCCAGACTGTATTGTATGACGGTGTGAGTGAGTGAGCAGACATGCCTTATTCTTTTCTCTCCGAGCCCTAATTGGCCCAGTCAACAGCAGCCTGGCCACATCAGCGTTATATACTCAGACATATCCATTTGTTTAACAACCTCGAGCGTTTGAAGAAGACAGATGAAAGGGGAGTCTTGGACAACTGCATTAGAGCCTCCCGACCACAAAAGAAATACCCTGCTTCATTAAAATGATAATACGCCAAAAAGACCACAGCCCACATGCGTACTCTCTGAAGTACACAAAGCCTTGTATTAGTCTGCGCAGCTACAGTAGATCCCCCCTCCCCTTCTTCCCAATCAAATCGAACTGTCATCTGAGGAGACAGGTCATTTACATTTATGATAAAATGATCTTGCATTTTTTATTTGTCTTGGAAATTAAAGACTTACTTAATCATTGTGGATTGAAGTAGGGGCCCGGGTGATGTAGTCATGTGTTTCTGATTGCATTAGGACTGATGTGGCGTGGCGTGATGGATATTTAATAGTTAAGCTGTCCCTCTGTATCATGTCACAGGCCCCTGATGCGCCCGTAGCTCCACAGTATGGCGGCAGTTGTAGGATAGCTTTAATTATTAGGCTGATCATGGGAGTAGGTCTGGAAGACAGGAAAAAGAGAGAGCACCTTTACCTATGTCTGACTTAACACTTGATAGCAGATCAAGGGAAAGTTCTTAAAAATGATAATGAACCCTCTTCCTGTTGTAAAGCAGGAACACAAAATAAGATAGAAAAAAGTAGTAAGATGCTGGAAATTTTTTTGTAAAGTGCATACATTTTGTAACGAGTCTCGCTTCTCAGCGGGCAGACAGGCACAAAGACGAAATTGCAAACAAAGTAAATTTATTTAACAGAATAACAAGGAAACGCTGACGAAAATGCAGAGACTTAATGTACTTCAAGAACCGACATTGATTAAATACTAAACACAATTAAGACAAAACATAAGACAACTGGTGAAACACAGCAGGTAACAAAACAATCACTGGTGAGAGGGGCAGGGTTACAAATAAGACAGAGCAAATGGAGGACAGAAACAAAAACACACGAGGCACATGAAACATGACATATGTGACACATTTACACTCATGGACGCATTACACTTACCAAAAGTGAAAGTGAAGACATAAAAGTCTGAAATGTTCTTTTAAACTTTCTATTAAGTCAAAATTGTGTGTTAGTTTCCACAAAAATGTTGAGCAGCACAAGTTTTCAGCATAACACAATTTGTTTATGGACTATGAAATCAGCATATTAAAATGATTTCTAAAGGTGTGTCAGTGAAAATTTAAGAATATGGCTGCTGAAAATTCAACTTTGTCATTACAGAACACATTTTACTTCGATTATAAAATACTTGACCATAAATTTCTGAAACTGAGAATAATTAAATAAGCTTTTTATTGGTTTGGTAAGTTAAGACAATATTTGGCCAAGACACAACTATTTAAAAACCTGGACAGCGAGACGGTGCCCCGGCTGCTGAGCATTGGTACAGCACCATTGGTGATGGGACGTCTCCATTCCCTTCTTCAGGGAACAAGGGAACGACAAAATTGGGATCCCTACCAAAACGCCACAGACGCTGCCCCTTCCATTGTCCTGCGGGAGATTCCCAAGCTCTCTCCAGCTACTATTATCAAAGCACTACCCATTCAGTAAGAGTGGAACACTGGGAATGTCCCTGTTCTATTGAACAAGCCAACCCGAAACCGGGCCTCTAAATACCTCTACTTGTTTGAGGTGAGAACACAGGAGGATTCCCGGTTCCACACAAAGGCTATAGAATTTAGCGAACATTTAAGGAGTGGCCCAGGCAGCAGCTCTACAAATTTCTGACAGCGAGGCGAAACGTGCCAGCGCACAGGATGATGCCACACTCCTTGTTGAGTGGGCCCATCACCTGAGGGGGCAGGGCACACCCTGTGCTTGGTAGGCCAGGGTGTTGGTGTCCACTATCCAGTGGGCCATCCTCTGCATGGAGGCGGCATTCCCCTTCTGCCGGCCTCCGTGACAGAGAAATAGCTGGTCTGAGGTCCCCAAAGCTTTGTGTCCAGTAAGTGTAGCATCTTAGAGCTTGGATGGGACAGAGCAAAGCTAGGGCTGGGTCTGCCTCCTCCGAGGGCAGTGCTTGGAGGTTCACCACCTGGTCTCTAAACGGAGTAGTGGGAACCTTGGGCACATAGCCAGGCCGCAGCCTCATTGTTACCTGGGACTCAGCCTCCCCAAACTCAAGGCACGATTCTTTGACTGAAAAGGCCTGCAGGTCCCCTACCCTCTTGATGGAGGTCTGTGCGAGAAGAAGCAGAGTCTTCATTGATAGAAACTTCAGCTCAACAGCTGGCAAAGGCTCAAATGGGGCCTGCTAAAGTGCTCTCAGCACTAGAGACAATTCCCAAGAGGGTACAGTGGGGGGGCTGTGGGGGATTCGACCTTCTGGCCCCCTTGAGGAACCTGATGATCAGGTCCGTGCCGTGAGTTCCCTCGGTCAGGGAGTAAAACAACTGGCGATGAGAGGTCTCTAGAGAGGCAAACAGCGACAGCTGGTTGGACAAGCCTGGAATTTGCGGGTTGCGGGAAGCGACAGGAGCGCAGACAAAATTTTCGGTCGATGTACGCAACGGTCGCAGTGTTGTCTGTACGGACCAGTCGCATAGCCGAGTCGAATGGTCCAAAGAAGTCAACGAGAAGGACCGGGAAGCTTCATCCAGGCTTCCAGAGACCGAGCTAGTGGCACTAATGGGACCACTGACATGCCTGTGGTGGGGCAGCGAAGGGGAACACCGGGACCCAGCTCGGACAAAAGCCACCTCTGCCTGCTTCAAGCCCAGGCACGAGAGGCAGCGATCATGACCATCACCCGGCGCCGGGTAACGGCCACATCCAGAAGCGCATAGGTGGAAGGGCATCTTTAAAAAGACGTTCCACCCGTGAGCTACTCTTTTAGAAAAGCTCTTTTAGTGTGCTGGGGCGCACAGGGGAGATAGCCCCTTGCACACAACAGGGGGATAGTGCATCCTGATGTTAACCCACTCGACACAGGGACAACCACCACTGACGACGCCATCAAACCAGCCAATCCTCGAAGCAGGAGAGGGAGCTGAATGTTGTGCACGCTCGGCTCTAAAGCAAAAAGCTCAATATGCGTTGCACCAGCTGCTCATTTATCAGCTGCAGCTGAATGCAATAAGCGCATGCCAATGTTCATTGGCGTGTTTTAATACACTCAAAGTGGATTGGTCTCTCAAAGCGAGATCCCAATTCCGTTGGTCAAATCCGACGTGACACGGAGTGATAGACTGAAAGGGAATTATAAATGCAATTACTGAAATTAATTACAAATGTAATGCAGGTATATTTAAAAATACAATACAATGTAAAAAAAACATGTATGTACACAATAAGTGCATTGTATCAAATGATTAATTTGAATTAGGGCTGGGCGATAAAACGATAACAATAAGTATCGCGATAGACACGTGATTGATATCAATAAAAAATGTGTTAGATAAAACATACAATATTTTTTATTCTTCATCGTAAGAAAAAAGAGGTTGCGAAGCTAGTTTGGTTGCATTAACAAAGGCACTCGATCTCTGGTAACCTAGCAACACAGGGAGTGATACGCTAACAGCCAATCATGTAAAAGTATGACGTTTGGTTGCGCCATATCATTGTCTCGCGCTGGTCTGGTGGATTGCTCTACATAAGCAGAAAATGAGTGCCTCAGCGAGCGAGGAAATTGTAATTAAAAGAGGAAAAGTCAGCTCGCCAGTATGGCAGTTTTTTGGATATTATAAGTTTGACCTTAGTCAGACCAATGTCATCTATAAATTATGCAAGACCCATCGTCCCCGCCAAGACTGGTAATACCACAAACTTGATGGACAGAACCACTTTAGCCACACTCACACTTTGGAGCACAGCCGTATTCAACCAACAATATCTGTAGCTGCAACACTGCACAAGCAGCAGGCCACCATGGAAAAGTACTCTGCATCAGTGAATTATGACAAAGAATCGAAACATTACAATGATATAACGGAGGCAGTGGCATTATGTTTACATTTTAATTATTTGAGTTTTCTATGGTTGTTGACATTTCTGTCTTAATAACTAAGGGGATTATGATCAGAGGAAGGTTAAGTTTAAAATAAAATTTTTTAAATGTAATATATTTTTCTCCTAGTCCTAGCCCTGCAAAAAAATATGAATAATTATCGATACCGAACAATATGAACCACTGATATCGTAATACAGTTTTCAGCCATATCGCCCATCCCTAATTTGAATGTAAGTATATAGTAGTTAAATAACAATTAATAATGGTAGTTTTTCTGTTTATTGAATAAATAAATACTGTACATGCACCAAGTCCCTGTGAATTTCTGATGCTGGCTTGATAATGATACACCTTTAATCAGCTGCAGAAGAAATGGCATAAGTGGTGTGGCTTTAGGAGGCCATAAATGAAGTTGTAAATGAAAGTTAAAGGCCAACAAAACATCAAATATTTTTATCAATATATTTTGTACTTGAAAAAATCATAAAGATTATAATACTGTGAATCTTAAAAAATCTGATACATATTCGTAGATCACCTCAAATATGCACAAATGTGGTTAAACACAATGGGCGCTTTATGAGTCAATAGTAAGAATGAAGGGCTGCTCTCGCGGTGGCATCTTTTTTTCTCTGCCGCCTGAAACAGATGATGGGCCATCTGCTAGAGGACAATGCTAATCACAGGGCGGCGCGCAACGCTGGTGTGGATGAATGGCCAGGCTGGGCTCTCACATGTCGAGTGGCTCGTCCCACAATGCCCAGCGCCGGTCTGCCAAGTCCAGTCCTCTGCTCTGGCCCTGCCTCTTTCCTGTACCCACGCTCCCGCCAGACAGCCACCACACACATGGCGTTTCCTGTCAATTCAGGAAGTTTTTGGTTGTGGTCCCACTGATCCCACTGACACAAATGGGTAACAACATGGATGTTTAGTCATTTCCTACTTCCTCGTAGAAGTTACGGGTCAATGACTATTCTCTAAATGATCACTGATGGGTTACATCTGCATACTTTGAGAGGTTTTGTTTTGTTTGGATTTGATGCCGTTTTTTTCCCCTGTCTCTCATCTGGTATTGAAGAATCGAGTGGTAGATGTGTCAATTGAACTCAATTATCACAGTTATTATCTTAGAGAAGCCACTCTTGCGGTTTTAGAAAAGAGCGATATTTTGCACCATGCTAAGCGGATACAGAAGCCAGACATCCCAAACACAGGCAGTTAATGTTAAATGGAGTATTACATTCTTCATCCGTCGATATTTCATGGGTGGGCCCCTGACACGATCACCCTTCCAACCACCTTAACTACAAATATAGCCTGCAAAAATCAAACAGCCATCCTCTTTCTCAGCATTAACATTTACAACACCAGGAAATTGGTCCTTAATTCCTTTATCCTCAGAAAATGTGGGAAGCTAATCAGGCCTTACACATTTTTATGAGCGAATAAAAGCCAGTGCCAGGTTTGAGCGCTGCATTGCGTTGGGTGCAGAACACTGGTCCTGTCCTCATGTTCAAGATGCTTTCCAGCTGTGGCTGATTGAGGTTGCACTACAACACTGTGTGTCTGACTGAAGAAACAACATAAGTTAGGCTTGTACCCAAGGCTGCGATGCTTCCAGCTCTGCTATTGTAGTGTGTGTCAAAGCAAATGTGATTTTGTAAGAGCGGTGTCCCCGTTCCTATCTGATTAGGTGTGTCCTCTTAAAAACGTCACAGCTGTGGCATTTTATGCGTATTTACAATGATGGATATACAATGCCACAAGCAGAAATTATAGGGAATGCTGGTGATAAACTGAAAAAGTCCTGCAATTTGGAGCTTGTTAAAGGAATCGGGAGTGTTTGTGGAGAAAGCCAGATTGTACTGCCCCTCGGTCTCCATTTTGGGCCTGAGGCTTTGTCTTGAACTGTCGAGTACGGTTTACTCTGGCTGGAAAACCTTCCAGATGTCAAGAATATTAGTGTGTAACAGGCTTAAGATGAGTTACTTGCATTTTTAATTTAACATCATCACAAATCAATAAATTAGAACATAATTTCAAGCACAGGAAATGATATAAACTATTAGGTCTTAACTAATTGTTGTAAGCTCTTTTTTGCCTTATGCGTCTAGACAAATCAGAATTAATATATTAATTTTTCTTTAAGCTATTTAAAACTTTCATGCAGGGACTATCTCTTTCCGTTCCTTTCCGCCATGGCACTTCATTCTAATGTACCAGGGCTTAGCAAAGCGGATTCCATGTAGAAAATAAAAGCCGAGACAACTGCATTACTGTCGGACCTGTCAGGTTCTTTAAATATATGCTCAATCCTCTCTGCCAAGCCCTTAAAAGCAGTGCTGGCAGAGAAAGCAAACTGGGAGTGACAAAAGCACGTCGTTTGGGGGGCTGTGATTTTAGTTGAGGAGAATGGACTTTTAAATGTATTTTTATACATTCACAAGGAGTTCATTCTGTTCCCCATGAATCAATAATAAGCAGTGTGCCACAGACCCGGGATACAATTATCCACCCTGAAGAAGCTCACCTGTCACAATGATGTCTAGGGGAACTGAATATGCTGTCAGGTGTAATGGCGTTTATTTTTGCCCTTCCCACAGAACCAGGGCCTGCAGCAGCTTCTTAGGATTTACCATCAGGCCTAAAAAAACATGACTGCATATACACTACACATACAGTAGATGTACCATATATAGACTTCTCCATTACCACAGTATTTTCCAAATATTGTTTCCATTAATGATTCTCTTATTTTATCATATTTTTTAAGGGATTTTTATTTTATTTTAAAGAAAGTGTTCTTGTTCTTGTTAAATTAATTTAAAACAATTAGGAAAAAAGGAAGAGTTAACTAATAATGCATTTCTTAAAAAAAATAATGTCATACAGTATTAACAGCCAATCAATATCTATGGTCTCACAATCTCTAAGGTAACGCTGCGTGTTTCAAGCCAGGTTCACTACTTATTCAGATGCTGTTCAATTAGTAGTGTAGGAACAGGAAAAGACTACAGTGAACAGTATTTATTTAAGAACAAAACCAATCTTGGAGTTTCTTGCTGGGCATACTTCAGTTTTCGTGTTACTTTTTTTTTTTAAGCAAGCCATCTGTTTTTGAAACAACTTTAAGAAATTCAAAACAGAACATGTTATGCATAAGGGTTTGAGTCCATCATTTTGGTCCGCAAGGAATCACCCTTTAGTGGGCAGCTCTGTTATGATGGGTACTGGGGAAGGTCCTAATAGGGCAGTAAATATTTGGTGGAGGGTAATGGGAGCGGATCCAGCTGATTCTCAGACCAGTTCACAGCAGATGTTTGCATGTTGTGCCTTCTGGAACAGACACTATAACTCTGTTTATTTCACTACCCTTTAATTTGCATGGTATCCTGACTACCTTATAACCAGCACTAGAAAAATCCAGGAAAGAATGCTCTGAGAAACTTTTACACACACACAAAAAAAACCCAACAACTAACTTTTACCATAGTGGATCTCGCCTCTTATCCGTTATAAAATGCAGTTCATGAGAATTCATTTCACACAAGGATTCATTTCACACATTTTTCATGCAAAATCTGACAACTAATCCGAACACTGTGACTGACAGACAGTCTTAACACCAAAGCTAAATTGAATCACTGGAATTGAACACTATAATTGCTCTAATTATCATGTGCAGTGACATTTGAATCCTTATGTTTTCTTGATCGTTTGTACATGTGGGCTGATTTGTATTGTAAACAGAGTGTTCAAGAAGAGACCAGACATAATTAAAATCCCTGAAGGCGGGATGTTAAAAAACATACGTGTTGCAAATTGCGGCCCATCTGCTGCAGTGCATGGCTTTATGAGCACGGAGCATTGCTCAGCGGTGGGTCAGGGATTGTGCAAACTGATTGATGACAGAGGAAGACCAGACCACTCCCATTATCATGTAGACTTCAGAGAGTGTATGTGGTAAAAGATGATAGCAGTGGGCTGTCAAAATTCATTTAACGGCTAACCATTCCAAAATCAAAGCCAGTAGTTGGGGTCATATTATTAGCATAATGCATTTTCAGGCTATTTTCCTAACATGAATATTACCTTGAGATGACAGTAATATCATAATGACATGGAAAAACAGTAATACAATTAAACTATTACAAGTATGTAAACAATTACATCTATTAATGCGGATAATGTATATTAATATATATATATATACATTTTTCCACCAAGCAGTATAATATTGTTGAATCATTTTCCATCAATCACTCATATCTAATAGACCCAAAGAGTGAAATGTGAATGGAAGTTAACACTGAGGCTTTCAGAGTGACAAACCTGGATGGCACAGGGAGAAATTGAATGAATACACAGAATGACAAACAGCCCTTTACTGTAACCTTTCAACAGAGAGCTCCAAGAGAGACATTACCCCTCTGAAATAAAAGCGCTCACACCATTTGTGCTGCGGCCATCACTTCATCTGATGCCCTGTGTGTCGGTGTCAGTGAAACGCTATTCATGCCATCTTTTCCAAATAATTTACCAAGTGCAATTAGCAGTCGGAAGTTGTCATCCGCAGGCTTCTGGAAACGGTTCGGCGGAGGAGTTAACGTATTAAAGACACTTACAGCCTGCATTAAAAAATAAACGTGTGGATCTCTGGTGATTACCCGGCACCAGTTGAAAGAAATGACATTTCCCTGAAAAATTAGAAACAAACCTGTTTGACAGCCCCTGTTAGCTTAGAACAAATGGGAGACATGGGAAATTGTTTGACATACTTTCATAAAAAGCAAGTGAAGGCAACCTATCCTTTGGTGTCGGGTAATGGCTCCTCGTTGTTAGATTCAATGGAAAAAGCTATTCATACTGTTGTGTGATTGAAAAGAAAATTGAATCCTTTTGATGTTATAAATGTGTCTATTACTGCATTTGCACACAAAATTTCAATGGAAATTACAGAGAAAGGAGTGATTCTCTGAGGGAGGGGGTTGACATATTGAATTCTATTCCGGCCTGAATATCAATATACATGTACTGTACGCCTGGCAAAATGACTCCAAAACCATATGATTTTTCACGCTGGCGTCAGAGTAAATAGGGTGAAAGGCTAAAATTGCAAAACTATATATATATGAATGTTAATGCATAGATATTTCCCAAACAACCTTCTCTATTTGCCACATAGTTATAGGAAAGTTTTCTTTGCCGACTGCAGAAATCTCCTGAGGAGGTGCTCGCTCCCCCCTGAATTTCACTTCGTATGACTACAAAAACACTGGCGGTCTGTGCGGGGCGCTTGCCATATTAAAGGCCCTTTTGATAGGGCCTCCGGTAAGATATAATAGAGCTGTTGTGCATTTACAGGTAGTTAAATAATCAGCAAATAGAGTTCAGGAGATGGGTTCAGCCCAGGTTTGTGAGAGGAATGTGTTCCTGAGAGCCTTATTCAATTTAAGAATTTTTTGAAGCCTCCCTGCTCTATCAAGAATATAGCCATTGAAGGTCCCTTCAAAACACAGCAGTTGTCTTTAGCTCAGCGACTGTTCCTGGCTCAAGGTAAGGTCGGCGTGTGGCAGCCAAAAGTTTTCTGAAAAGACTCTGTAATCGGGCCTCACACGCAGTGCTTCTGAAAACATCAGTCATGACATGACTTATTTAGAGATGTGTGCAAATACAATTAACAAAAGATTCAAACATTTCAAAACAAACTTATAAGACATGACCAGTGACCTGACACCCAATACGCAAGAAGCTTCGCGGCTAAACGTACTGTCACTCCTCGTCGAGCATGAAGCACGCTCTGATCACTAAACTAGGGATTTTTTCAATTGCCTTGATGAATACATTGAGAGGCTATTCAGCGATGCACACATTTGATGTTCCAGGCCTGCGATACAACATTTCTGAAGTCTGTGAAAAAGCTTGTAATAGCATCCTTTAAACGCATCTGTAATAATTATGGATACATTCAAATTGAACAGCGTCTTCCACACACTGGCGCAAGTCATTGTGGGTAACGCACAAATATTTTAACTAACTAGTGATGTTAATATATCGGCACTTTTGAAGCAACGCACAAAGGTACAATGATTGCTTCAATTCAAAGGCAGTCATATTACAAATCCACATGTAAATCAAGGTTCAAAAAACGTGTTTGCATTCATTTCCTGCATTCTGGAGAACAGATTTGCAGAGAATGTTTCACAAATTTAAAAAAAGCAGATGGCAACTCATTTTTACACTCATTACCGAAGTAGATGAACAAAGTTTCCACCCCAAAGAACATTCAACCAAAACATCAGAATGATTAAAAACAAATCACTCTGTGTGTTGGGATCTTGGGATACCCATACATAAGCACTAATGAATAATTTCAGCGCTACTCAAAAATCCACACAATTTGAGCATTTGCTGTGGCATTTCATGCAATCTCCTCCTCGCTACAGGATAAAGAAAAAAAAAACAGTGAAGACAGAATCTCTTTATTTAGAATATTCACACTCTTGTAAAGAGCCTGTATGTGCGGTGCAGCTATTTTCTCATTTTGAGGGTGAGAAAAAGATGAGTGACAAAAAACAGCTCTTGCTGTTAGCATGGGGGATATGACCCAGGGATGAGAGCTCATTTATTAGCATGCGATTAGCAGTATGGTGAGTGAGTGAGAGCTTTGGCTTGTCATGACACTGCTGCTGAGTTCAGAGGACTCTGGCTGACAGAATAGTTCAGTTTCTTTCTTTTTTGCCCTCCAAATCTTCTTCACAACAATTTCCGATAGCTACGGAAATCATAAACCATCTCATTTTCAACCTAGGTGGTGTCTTACTAATTCTGTCATGGAGACATCTGTGAAAATGTACTGTATCTATATTATGCATGTTTGGGCCGGTGCTGCTGGTCTAGCACAAGATGATGAATCAATAGTGCAATTCATGTCCTGGCAGAGGTCAATTAACGCTGGACAGTATTTACTGGAGGCTTAAACACATTTTTAGTTGTCAGGTTTTCAGTGATGGCCTACAGCGTTGGTCTACACTATGGTCTGAAAATCGTGATCAGAATCTAATAAAAGTGCAGTATAAAAAAACGTTATAAAAAAAGTTACCCTTTTAACAAAACAAGAGAAAGATTGCTTCCCTACAGTTTTTGACTTGGTTTATTGTTTTAATGACTGAAGAAAAAGAAGAAGAAGATACTTTTATGTTCCCTCTCTCCATCACAAACACTCTTATATTTTTTGACTGATCTAAATGAATAAAATAATTAAAATGCAATTTGTCTCTCTCTCACACACACACACAGACATATTTTTTTCAACTGTCCACACAAAGAATAAAAATGAACACAAGAAAAACTTGTCTCGTTATAAACTAATAATAAAAATGACTTGAAATGATTATATAATATTTATTACAATACTATTGAAATTTTAAGCATTGTTTTTATATCAATATAGTGCTAAAACTATCAAATAAATTAATTAAATACATAAATCAATTAATATTTAGAATCTAAAGTAATTTCTACAGTTCAAAACCAACTAAATAAAAATAAAATGACAAAAAAATGTTTGATTGAAAACGGTAGCAAGCCGTTTCTGGTTGAAAACAAAAATTTCACTGAGACAGTCTGATACATACTGTACATTGTTTTCCTTACTGTTTAATACAAAATAAACTGATTTTATTTTGGCTTTTGTACTATTCTATATATATGAACAGCTGCTTTGCCCCCTACCCCCCACCCTTTTTTCTTCTTCTTCATCTTCTGTAGACCATTAATATCCAAACAGTAAGAGCCCCTGCATCCATATATCAGTGTGAAGCCCTGGGAAGGAGGTCAGGAGCACAACCCTCAGTATATTCATCCTCTCACATTCTCATGCGCACACACTCATATAAAGCACCAGCTAAACAAGGTCTGTCAAACTTGGTAATTACACATTCATCACCTCCGAGATGTGGCGGGGTGATTGGATGCCTTCAGCATAGAAGCAAGCTTGTCACTCTGGTATTAACAGTTTCATTAGAACACAGTGATTATGCTAAATGAATCGACGCTAGGGCTCGACACCTTGGCCGTGAAACTGAGGAAATACTTAGAATGCAGCTCCTGATGCGCCAAGATGATAGAGGGTGGGTTCGGGGGGTGAAAATGCAAGGTTGGATGCACAAAGAAACTGATTATCAAATCTTTAATCCAATTAATTTTCCTCGGCGCAAGAGAATACATCAGATTTGAGAAACGGCAGTCCCATGCAGTCTGGAGACTGTGTGAACTGCTCTGATTGAGTTAAACTAAGATACAATATAATAATTATGAACTGACTCGAGAGACAAGGCAGGGCTCATCTCTGGCGGTGCGGTTGTATGGAGAAACTGTTTGTTTGTATTAATCAGAGTCAGCCGGGTGTGCTGCATGGGAGAAGGGATATTCACCTCAGCCCACGGTCTCCAACAAAAACCACCTCCTGATTCTATGATTAAAGCGCTCTTGAGTGCCCCAAAAATGTCCTCTGAGCGGATAACTTGAGATGATACCAGATCCAGCCGTACGTAACAAATGAAAAATGAGGAAATGTTTGCGTCGCCGCAATCTCTTGCGGCCCCGTTCAAATAAACCAATGGCAGAATAATTTAATCACATGCCAGCTGCCGCTAAATTTATATTGGTTAAATTGTCACAGAATACAAAATGAGCCAAATAGACCAACAGGAGAATTTTCTACTTTGTCCTGGTTTCACTCTAAAGGAGTAAGGTCAAAGACTCTGGGGTCAGAAATATAAACAACAAAAGCTTTCAGCAACAGCCCAATACAAAGCAACGGCCAATGTCCACGCACTAAACAAACTACATCAAGATCTCTCCATTTGATCATCTTGAAAGAAATCAGAGAGAATTTCACAGAGGAATTTGGTCACAAAGATGTAATGATATAGAAAATTATCTTCAACAAGTACCGTAAAGGTCAGGGTAATTACATACCAGATAGAAAAACAAGGCTGACCCTTAGCAATGCGTACAATTCCTCATTGATTTTCTATAGACAAAGAGAATTTAATAAATTTAGCTACTGTAACCAGACCAGGTGGTCAATCATTGTCCTATTTTCAAAGCCCTTGATGAGAGATGTGGTACATCAGTGGAAAAAAATAGAGCATTGTTCTACTTAATTACAGCATGTCAGAGACAAGAACATATTTGCATTTTAAACAAGCACTTAATCTGATTGGAGGACAATTGTTATAAATTTCATTAAATATGTGGAGGGCAGCACATGCTGCCGCTTCTCTGCAGAAAAGAGACTGCTGGGGAGATCTGGCTAAAATAACCCAAGCTTTCAACATTCCAGAAAGGGGGGAAAAAATGATACAAAAAAAAACCAAAAAAACCTTTTCTATCTATTTCTCATTCCTGATTCATGTTTTCTTCCAAAACTCGTATAGTTTGCAGATGTATTTTTTCCCTTTTCCTATCAATGTTTAATTTCTTTTCCTAGCTTTTTCAAGGTCTTTTTTCCTTGGGTTCAAATACTAGATGTATACAGATCTCGAGAAGAAAGAGGGAGGAAGGAGACTGAAACGCATGGTGTAAAAAAAGAAATAAATAATAAAATCAACTGTGTGCCCTAACAATTTATGACCATTTTCTCACAATTTCCTGCAGTCAATTTAAAGTGTGCTCCACTGCTTCCTGCATATCTAACAGCCTCCTCAGTGTCTTTATCTACAATTCCTCTTATTTACAGATCGCTGGTGGAACAGCTGCTTCTACACTTGCCCCGAATCCATGAAGTGATGTTTTGCAATATACCATTTAATTTTTAATGCTGATATTCATTTCTCCTTCAAAACACTAGAACTTCCATGGAGAGGCGGCTTTTGATGACAACTACACAACATCCAATAGACTGAAAAATGGTGGAATTAATGGAGATAAACAGAGTGATATCAAGCAAACAAACCAGAGGGTAAACACAGGGGAACTTTACACAGTAAATATACATTTTGTGAATGTGAAATGAGAGAGAGAGAGAGATTTCTGCCTGGTTTGGCGACAGTTTTTAAGAGTATATCAAACAACGCTGAGAGGAATTAGTAAAAAAAATATATAAATACTGCTGCGTAAATCTAATAACAAAGGTAGAACTTTAATATATTATTTATATAGAAATAGAAATAAAAACTAAAAAATTGATTGAAAATACTACATTGTTGATGTGTGCATGCAGAAACATGTATGAATGCAATCTATACAAATTGAAATACATTTTGAAAAAACAGACAAAGTAACTCTAAATATGCTATAGAAAGAGGAAGAAAGCGATAGAGATAGCACCTGTCAAACAAAAGCGACTTTAGGCTTTCTAAAATGAGCATTCACACACAATTACACTAGAGAGGCCTGCTGCCATTGTTACCAGCCTGTTCTTCCGTACCCCCTCCTCGCCATGACAAAAAAAAAAAAACGAAATCTCCAAAGCAAGTTGTGATGCACCTGCATCTGCTCATTCATGGGCTGGATTCACGCCAAGCCTTCCTACTTCAACCATCGCCAGGGACCATACATATTGATTTGCAATACAGCATAATAGGCCATCAGCTTAATTATTACTGAAGAGAGCACATTGTTCTCCGGCATTTTTCGCCTTCCAATCTCAGAGAATTGCACAGAAAAAATGAATGACTCATGATGCCTGCATTTGCATAACTTCCAAACAATATGCTTTATTGGAGATTGTTGAATGAAGCTGCAAGTTTATTTTGTGAAGTTGTGAATAGCAAACATTTTTGCTCCTGGTTCTGTGATCATAGTTTGTGTTGATAAAAAGAGAGGGGGAAAGAGCAGAAGAATGAAAGAGGGTGAAAGAAAGACCGAAACGAACAAACACGTGAAAGAGAAAAACAGCAATAGAGCAAAAGAAAGAGCATGTAAACAAAAGAAGTGAACAAAACCGAATAAACAAACAAAAGAAAGCGGTGCAAAAGAGGTGGAGAAAAAGCTAAAGCAGAGAGAATAGCGTTAAAGCAATACAATAAAAATGTAAAAATAGCGAAAGAAAGAAAGGTAAAGAAAGGTGAAGAAAAATATGCTAGGGAAAGGAAAAGTAAAGTAAAGGGAAAAGTTAAGGCAAAAAGAAAAAGGAAAGGATAGGGAGGGAGAGGTGAGGAAAGACAAGGAAAAAGAAGCTGAGAGCTCTGCTCTGTCTGATGATAAAATTATTCATACATTGTAAGTCTTGGCTTGCACATCACAGGAAGTTCAGAAGTAGACCCTGTCTAGAAATGGGAAGTGGGTGGAGCTTCAAAGGAAAGAACGGCACAGGAATCAAAAACCGCCTGAATTTAAGATGTGTGTGTAAGGCAGACGTTATATATTTGATGAGGAAACAATGAGACAAGAGAGAAATGCATTTGTATGTGGGTGTTTAAATGTGATTATACTTGGGTGAACTCAAGATACAACATTCATACTCACATTTCTAAACAAGAGAGACCTTACAGTCTCCAAATTCAACTGCATTTTAAACATCCACAAGCATGTTTCAGGAAGTTTCATGTATAATAAATTGTTTAGCTTATGAACCGAAAACAACAAACCTTCTGCTTCTGATCTAGTTAGTAGTATTCTATCACCTTATCTAATATTATATGGTTATCTGATTGGGCAAGACCCTTCAATCAAGTCCTCTAATCGCATACAGTCAATAAGCCAATAAAAAAAAAAACCTAACAAGCAAAAAGATAGCAAATTACTCATCTGTCACTCAGCTGATGCTTCATCCAAAGTGATTTCAGCAAGGAAACCTTTGATCTTTTAGTTACCAGCCCAGATCTTTAACCAAGCTACCCCCATTTCACTAATTTCACTGTGAAATGTCAAAGAGCAGGGGCTGCTGGGATTGCTGCACATTCTTTTTCAATCACTTATCATGCTTTCAGACAGTGGCTTGATTTTGCCCTCATTTTTATTATTTTATTTCAGTTCTTTTCTCGCATAGCTAGGGTAACTGAGGTTAGTCTGGGTGGGTAAGCCAAAAGCCCGTTGAATGAAGGAACTGCATCAATGTACTGTAGGCTCTGCATGAGAAAGCTGGGCGGCAGTGTTTCCCAGTGTGAGAGTAATGAGAGAATAGAGTGAGGACATGTTTTAGTGTGCCGTGAGTCCTGTGGTCAGGTCCTCCGCTCCATGTTCAACGGAATCACGCCTCTCCTACTGGCCTGCTCAGGAATGCCTGGGACTGTTTGTGTTGGACTGGCGTGTGTGTGGTTTTAACCCATTTCCTAGTACCAGGCACAAGAGTTAACACATAGGCTGAACAAAATGCCACTTCTTCCCAAGGCTAGACAAAAACTGCGGCCGGGAGAGCTCGTAAAACACTATTGAAACATATCACTTAGGAAGCCAAAAACAAGCAGAGCTTTATTATTTAAAAAAGAAAAATATTAACAAACCGGCGAAAAGTTCACTGTGCGTGTGTCTGGTTTTCTTAGTGTCGGACTTCTTTATAACACCTGAAGTTGCTGGATCTGCACATGTCTAAAAGCAGCTCTGGATCTATCTGCACAGACTATGTAGAAGGGGAGTGAAAAGGAAAGCCACGTCCCAAGGCATATTTGCAGTTCTGAAGACACGACAGCTTTATTCATGTCAGCAAACAGTGCAGCAATCTCCCAGAGAAATGGGCTTTGTGTCTACAAGGGTCCCAGCAGAGCGGGCTCACAGATCTCTCCAATCTAATGCCTGGTCTGTGAACAGAAAGCACACAGAACAAGCAGGGCCAATTCCCAGCCTCCCCAGTCCCCTTCTCCACCAGCACAGCCCAACCCCTTGCCCACAGATACTGTTTTCTTTGGCTGGCCGCAAAGTCCATGACAACTCCAGCAAGGGACTTATTGTTAAGACTTGGAGGGGGAAAAAGCCGCCAGACAGGTAAAACTGTCTGGTGGAAAAAAAGAGATATACTGTAGAGATGTGTGACAGATACAAAGAAAGCATTGTTTAAATAAATATAGAATTCATAACATGAACAGCTGCCATTGCACTGCCAACTTAATTAAGTAGCGTATAATACAAGGTTTCAGGGAGGTGATATTTATCCATATGTTAAATGTGCCAGAAGGATCAGTCAGGGCAAGTGAAATTTACCTTTCAGGGTATAATTTCTCAATCACCAATTACCTCATCAATCAGTACTTCTTATTTGTGACCCTGAACCACAAAACCAGTCATAAGGGTTAACATTTCAACATTTAAATTTATATATCATCTGAATGTTGAATAAATAAGACAATATTTGGGCGAGATACAACTATTTGAAAAACTGGAATTTGAAGGTTTAAAATAATAATAATAATAATTTAATAAAACAAATAAACAAACAAACAAATAAGTAATCAATCAAAATACTAATAAAACCGCCTTTAAAGTTGTCCAAATGAAGTTATTAGCAATGCATATTACATATAAAAAAATTGATTTTGATACATTTACAGCAAGAAATCAACAAAATATCTTAATGGAACATGATCTTTAGTTAACATCCTAATGATTTTTGGCATAAACGAAAAATCTACAATTTTGACCCATACAATGTATTTTTGGCTGTTGATATAAATATACCTCAGCGAATTAAGACTTTTTTTTTGTGGTCCAGACTCCAGGGTCACATTTGATTACAGTATGTGAGACTAATAAGCTTGCATAAAGCCCAGTATGCCTGTGTGGAAAAGATGAGGATGATGAACAGCAAGTCACAGTCTATTTTTAATGTATTGTTAGTAGCTACATTTTTATGTGTTCCCCATATAATCTATTAACAATCTGAACTGAAAATGCAAACACCCGAATCAATCAAGTTTTTTTCAGAATCTGAAAACAGATTGGATTCAATCTGTTTGATGTAAACTAGTACATGTTAACAGACCTCACTTCAATTACAGTACAGTACACTTCAATAACCCCCCCCCCCCCCTCCCCTCAAAAGAATAAGTTGCAAACAGCTCCGTGGAACTGTATAAAAATATTCCATCTATGTCCTGCATATGTTGTATTTTGTGGAAGATCATTTCATTGGTGCGGGAGGCAGTGCGATCAATGTGCATTTGTCAAAAGTGCATACTGATTATACATGACAAACGTAATCTGCGCTGCGTTTTAGTAGCCCTGACAATGCATAAATTGTCTGATATTTAAGGCTGAAAGGATAAACTTTTCCATCTTTGACACAAAGGAAGTGAATATGCTAAGAAGCTGCAAGGGCTAGAGCAAAAGAGGTTTGATTTGACAGATGAATACTTGAGCTCTGTCCAGATGGAGGAGGAAGGAGACGAGCAGGGAGAGAAAGTGAGAGAGTCTCATCAGTGGCTTTCAGGCTAGGATGTTTCATTATTACTCGTCTTTTGTCTGACTCTCCGTAGATCCTCCCTACTCTTGAGGCACGCTGCTGATGCTGGGTTAGGTGTGCCAAGTGGTTTTCAATTCAAAATTACAGTCCTTTTTCTCTTTCACGTCACTGGAAAAAACATGTAATGCATAAAGCCAAGCTTAACAGAGCACGATGTGCAGAGCAGACTGCCAAAAGTCTTCCCTGTCTACTATGGCACAAAAGACAATGAGAATCATAAGACAGAACAATATCACCTATGACCATAATGTTTACACAATGATAATGATATTAAATGAAAAATACGCCGTAGGTCAAACACTGTCTTGAACTTGCAATGAAAATGAAGACATAAGTTAAAAAAGAAGCATATGGTGAACGCAAGATAAAGTACCATTCATTATTATGAAGAAAAAAACAAGGTTTACATCAAAATGAAAAGCCATTTTTTTCTCATGTTCCTCTGAAAGAATTTATTTCCTTTCTGGAACACAGAATGAGATTTTAAAACAATGTTGCCACTGCTCTATTGCTTTAAAAGCAGCTAAAAATTACCATACAGTTATTATTAAAGTGGCCTGTATGCTCTACATGTATATTTCAAGTCTTCAGAAGTGGCATGATAAAAAGGTTAAAGGTAAAAAATTTAAGAAAGGGCTGCCATGTTAATAACATCTTTTTGGGCATAAAGACCTGAAATATAATGTAACCGAGTCATATTGAGTATTGTTATGTTAGTTTTGGTACCGTTTTTGTCACACCATTCACTTTAATTCTATGAAAAAGAGCAATGTAAAAAAGTAAGCAAGTCATACAGGTTTGGAACAACATGAGATTGAGTAAATGATGACAGAATATTCATATTTTGGTGAAGTCTCTCTTTATAAACACACAGTTTGGCAGTTAAGGTATACTTAAAAACTACTGCACCAAATGAATTGCAAAACATGCAGCTTTAAATTCACTCATTTCAGAGTCTATTTTTCCAATTGAGTCTGATTGGCTAAGCGTTCCATGTTCTGTTGACAAATTGGTTCTAAACATAATCACCCTTTGGACCTGAGTCATGGACCTGTGATTTATGCCACCCATAAAACATACAGCCCATACAGGCTAGTGCCAGATATGAAATGTATTACTTGAGGTCAATAAGCAGGGGGGCTGCATTTCAAAAGTGCTGACCCATATGTTTGCCAGGGCAAGACTCGAGCGCTTTGTTATAATATATGGCTGCTTGTCAAAAGCATTGTGACAATCAAATGACTTTATGTTTAGAGACAGAAAGGAAAACAGAGACAAAGTGTTTTAACGGCATAACAAAAAGCAATACTGCTATGCAACTTTACTGCAGTCTTTATTTGAGCATTCCTCCTCTGTCCAAAAAAAGCTTGGAAAACCACCTTTTCCTCTACTGTATAAAAGGGGGATAATTTCACAACTTCAAGGCACTTCCCTCTTTATCAGAGGGCTTCTTTACCATAAAGATAAGTACTTTGTTCCATCTTAAATGGGATTTTCCATAAAAGCCACAGTAAACACATACTTCCAAGGCAAGGCTTCCTCCCCATAATTTTTCTAAGCTTTGCCTTTATGAGAGCCAATTAACTGTAAAGTGAAGAGGCAGTCGCGTCCATGTTAATTGTTTTCTTCATTCACAGAAGTGCTTGAAACAGGAGCTGTGCTTCCACTGTAGTCGGCGCTTGGCTTCCTCTGAGGGGAAAATGTGCACGCAGATGTACAATAGTGTAAGAAAGTTTGTATAACTTGCATCAGTCCATAACTTAGCATGAAAAAGAGGTCATTAAAAATTGTTTAGTAGAAAACCATTTAAATCAGTCAAAAACAGCTTTTATTTCAAACTATTTTCGGTTTCAATAAATGTCTTTACTGTCAATTTACTATAATGACAATTAATTCTTGTCCACTAAATAAATAAATTTCTTTCAAAAACAACAACAACATAATTTAAATTTTAACAAAAAACTCAATAGTGGTCTCCAACAGCACATCAGGATATGAACATGCAAAATTTCAGACGGTCATAAAGAAAGACAGCTAAAGTTGTGCAAGTATCTTTTCACTGGATAATGTCAGTTCTCATCAAGACACCCAAAAGAGATGATGTCTGTATCAACAATGTGCATAGGCTAAAGCCAAAATAAATTAGAGTTACATAAGAAGTTTATGTGTGAGAGCTGAAAATATCAATCACTTAAATCTTTTATATAGACAGACAATACAAGACATTACAAAACAATACAAGTAACTGACATTGTTTTATAGAAATGGTTATCAGCTTTTTCCAGAAGACAGTGCATGGCACAATTTATGTTTAGTAAAGACAAGCAAGGTATTTCTATTTATTTCACTTTGTTTTGTTTAATTAGATTCACTTTAACCATCACAATCTTGAGGGTCATCTCCCACTTTAGAAGTTTATTATTAATTCATAGTAAATTCTAATCTAATGAAATTTTTGTCTATAGACACTTTAAGAAAGCACTGTTTATACCAAACTCGTGGACCCCAGAAGACATCTTAAGATGTTCTGCAAAGTTTTTCCTAAAAATAAAATTAATAACATCAAGAAATAAAATTTTGTGTAGCAGTTAAACCTCTAGACATATGTATCTGAAGGTTTATTTGCGGAACACAGAACTCATCTTCAGAATTGTTGGATAAATACTGGAAGGCTGTGTAAAACTTCTGAGACAGGGGTTCTCACATCATTGTGATGGTTCATCATCATAAATCTTGGTGTTCCCCAGAATATCACTACGCCTCCCTGTACAGAACTTAAAAGGCCGTCTACCAATCAGTAAGATTCTCTGGCCACCCGCAGCCATATTTACAGGAACACAGTTGCAAGGTCACAACATACACACATCAATTCAAAACTCCCCAGACCTTTGCCAACCTGTGGAAATCAGTCTGTCTCTTTCTGGAACATGGATCCCACAGACGTTCCCGCTGCCAGTACTGCGGTACAATTCTAACAAAGCTCTTTTTTTTCATTCTCCTCTTTCAAAGAGTACGATCAATACAGCACGGACTACGCACTGCTCCCACAAAGACCGAAATATATGTAAACTTTTGTTTTACACGCAGTGTCTTTGGAATCCACTTCAAATAGAGCACACTTCAAACACTAGGCCCCCACAAGTCTTTGATCTGATTCTGAATGCAGTAAAGTTATGTTGCATTAAATTTTAAAAAGTGGACTTAAAAAACAGGAGACTAGTGGAAAAATCTGTACAGAAGTAAAAGAAGAAGAAAAAAAGTTGTATTCTACCAGAGAACAGTATTAGGTTCATTTATGCACAATATATCTGAAGAAGCCAAACAATCGATTGCTGCTCCTGAATCCCTCAAAAGATAATGCAGTATTCCAGTAAATACAACACAAATAGAAAGATTCTTAAGGTCAATAGTAATGTAACGTAATGACTAATAAATCTGAAAGTTGGAGAAAACTTTCAAAGGCTTTTGGAAAAGTACAGTATAATGAAAAGACAGGGGGAAAAAAAGATTTATTGCATAAGCGGACTTTAAGTTTGATGGGAAATGGGCAAGTCAGCTAAAACAGGGTGCATGTGCACTTCTATTAGTGTCAGCAGGTCTGGGAACAAATAACCTCACACGATCCAGAATGCATGTGATTTTCTCTGGCTTTCCCTACACGAGGAGTCAAATGTCCAAATGTATTAAATTAACAGATTTTAAGTGTTTTTAACCTTCTAGTCTTGGTTTCCAACATTACATTAAGCAGCACAAATGTTTTCAACACTAAAAATATAGGTGTCACAGACACACCAGGCTCCATCCTCACCTCCACACAATGTTCACCATCATCAGAATACTAATCACCTGTCACCAACACCTGCAGCCAATCCAGTCACGCATCAGTCACCATACAAAAGCACACACCACACGTCACTCAGCGTCCAAGCTCATCAACATAGTAGTGGACTAACTCCAGGCAAGATCTAACTCTACTAGTTATACTTACCTGATTACTTACCTCTATGTCTTCTCCGAACTCCTGCAGTCTCTGCACTCTCCCAGGCTCCTTCCATACGTGTGGTGTGTGATCTCCTCTGCTCCGGTTTCCCTACGAAAGATTAAGACAAAGATTTACGAACTGATCCATTACTCCAAAATCATCAATCTCATCATTACTCACCTGTGTTGATTCCCCGCTGACTGCTTTACCTTTCTACACTGTAAATAAAGAGCACTTTGATAAACTTACCTCACGTTGTCCGTCCGCTTCTTAACAATAGGTAACAATTTTATATTAAAGAACATATTTATTACTAACTTAGGGTTTTCCCTCGATAACTACAAAATTTTCTTATTGATAGTAAGGGAGTAGAGTGCTTTATAAATTACCAATAAACAGTCAATATGCTAGAACTATGTGTGTTAATAAGCTTAAATCAATTTTTCACAATATTAGTTACCCTTTCAGTCGAATCACTTCGACGTTACATATGGGAACTCGCCAGAGAGACCGATTTGCCTTTGAGCT
>JAUCMU010000125.1:10931541-10969622 GCA_032275025.1 Enteromius treurensis | reverse complement strand
CTGGCGAGTTCCCATATGTAACGTCTCCGTTCCCTCCTTCAGGGAACGTGGGTTACGATAGTAACCTAGACGTTTTACTGTAGTTTTGATCAAATATATGCAGCCCTTGTCTAAAAAACAGAAAAGAAATAAAAGGAAATCTTACCTTACTTAAATGAATAGTTCCTCCAAAAATTTAAGTTACACTGTAATTTACTCACCCCCAAGCATTCTTAGGTGCATATGACTTACTTTTTTCAGACGAACACAGTCAGAGTTTTATTTAGATAGATACTTTATTAATCACAAGGGAAATTCAGATTTTTTTAACAATTTAAAATTCAGATGGAAATTTTGTTTTTTATCAATTTACCCCTGGCTCTTCCAAACTTGGTAATGCTGGTGGATACAGGCCATTATTTTGAAGCTCAGTAAATCAGATATATCCGCAAGTACTGTGACATAAAACTAACCTATAACATAGATCTAGGGGTGGGGCCAGAGGGGCACTGGCCCCAGTTGAAATCTGATTGGCCCCTGAAGTGCAGCTTTCTTGTAAGTCACCTGATTTTCATCAATGCTTGTGATTGGCTGAGTCGGTTCGGGTTCGTCTTTTGAAAAGCAACCTACGGTTTCCGTCTAAAGCTGCTAGTGCTTATCTTGCTCCCTTTTAACAGCAAATACCTATTCAAAAGTTGAAAGTAAAAAAGCATATTATGGTTGCAGTCACTTGAAGTTTTCTTTGTCTGATGTTAGAAAGCTAATCAGCTCAGGGCTCTACAAGTGCTAGATATCCAGTGTGAAAGACACTCGTTGACGGATTTGACCAGTTTCTGTAAACGTTTGATTTGTTTAGCAGCTAACGTTAGACTGCTGGGTAAACGTTTTATTCTCGTGCCGTTCTGACGTGCGCTTTCTCTGATCCGTACACCCGAAGTGCGCGCACTAATAGCCTGTTAAAAAGCACCAAATTACTGGAATAAGTTATCTTTTGTGCTAATGCTGTAAAGACACACAAGGCTCATGTTAAGACTCGGTTGGTAATGTCTAAAATCAAAGTAAACAGCGGCGAGAAAACAGATACCTGCCTGTATATTAGAAGTCTGCATGTCTTAAAGGGACAGTACGAAATATACTGCCTACATTAATTAAAGGTATAGTTGACTAAAATGGAATTTATGTCGTTAATTTCTGTATTTCTTTCTTTCTATGCTGAACACAAAAGAAAATATTTTGAAAACTGTGGGTAACCAAACGGTGGTCCACATTTAATTTGATAGTAGGAAAAAATACAATGGAATGTCCACATTCTTCATAACAGCATTTATTTTCAGTAGAAAACAAACAATCATTTAGATTTAAAACAACTTTTGAGCGAGTAAATGGTGTGTATATACACACACCATATACTTGCTCAAAAATTTTTTTATTTTTATTTTAAGAGTTGCCAATTCGTATGAATTTGTGCGAATGACCTACACCTAACACAAATCGTACAAAATCGCACGAGTGAGTATGAATTAGTATGAATTAGCACAAACTTGGCGCCTCATACTAATACGTACAAATTGGTTATGAGACTGTGTTGGACTGACCACTTTTTAGGAAAGTTCATGAGATCACAGTCTCCATCGTTGTAAGTGACAACTGTTAACATGTTAGAGAATAATTGAGTTTAGAGGTGTGTTTATATTTGGGGTGGAGATCACTTCCATTAGAACATGATTAAATAATGATAAGCTGGTGAATTTTTCCTGTGGCCTCACAGTGAAAGAAGCCCATGACCCACTTAAAGCCTTCACATCTGATAGAGAGCCACACTTTGATAGTTCTCTCAATGCAGACACTATTTGACAGTTACTTTCGGGTATTAAAATGTGCCCCCCCCACCCTACAAAGAGTATGTGCGTTCAGTAAAGGACATGCAGATCTGTGTTCTAGGGTGAATGTGACTGAGTGATGTCTCCTATAATCTTTCGGACATGTTATTCCAGTGGAGGATATGAGGCGGACCTCATGAAACATTTATCTGGGAAGAAAGGCTGAAGAGAGATATAGATGAATACAGAGATGATAGAAGGAGAGACGACAATTCTGATGGACACTGATGAATACCTGTAAGCCATCTTTTTGTGTAATAATTTTCAAACAAAAACAATGAGTGTATGCAGAAGGAAAAGGAAAAGGAGAACGGAAAACAAACAAACCAAAAAAAAAACATTCAAGCGTTCAAGGGGGAGATGTCAAACTACAATAATGGGCCAATCATTAATTCAAAGCTTTATTAAGACCTGAAAAATCAGTAGTTCATACAATAGATCCTATTTATTTATAGATCCTAATAGGATCCTTTTTGGGCTCTAACTTTCACAATTGTGCACGCGTACACACTTAGGTATCTACATGCATCTCTGTGCTGCTGCAATGAGTTAAACACGCTCTGGAAGCTTAGAAAGGCTTTATGAGTTCTAACTCTTAACACAAAGCCCTCAGGCTGAGATCTCGCACAAAGCTCTTAAGCTGCCTGTGTTCATGGTGTGCTGTGCCAGCGCTGAACTGTGTATAGAGGACAGACTACTAGAGGACCGATTCATTCTTCCAGTGATTCCAGCGTCAATAACGCACAATCTTTTACTCAGAGACTAGCAGCGGCCCTGAACCACAAGGTTATCGTATTTTCAGTCAGGCCTTTTCTTGAAGTTATCCGTGAGGAAATGAATAAGCACAATGTTATTTCGGCCATGCTTTATTTATTTTTTTCTGTGACCGCCATTTAGTTGAATTATCATTCAAGGTTGAAAGCCTTATGCTAAACTATCTAAACCAGATCTGAGTCTGACACAACACTCTCTTGACTTTCAGCCAAGTTCACTTGAAAATCTGTTTCTGCTCCAAACAAAACGAGTGACAACGGAGAAGTGAAACATGTTATTTTATTAAATCTGACAACCTATTCAGCAAGCACAATGGCAGGGGATCATGGGAAAACACTCTGGCTTTGTCATAAGTTACAGTGAGTCTGGAAAATCTCTGAGCTCAAATGACCGGCAGTGTGTAAGAACTGATAAAAAACAGAGCCCGGACGATTAGCTTAATTTATACTTGGCCATCCAAGGATCCATCAGACTATTATCCCCTCTCCATTCTTACAGCAGTGCCGTAACGTTCAGTACAGGCTAAATGGCCAGGAGACGTCGATGAAGTTTATGTGGGGGCCAGACATTTTAGAGGTCAATTTTCTAATTCCTTTCAATGAACTTCATTTTCAGACGCTGGTTAAAAGCTTGGAAACCATTTGAAACATTTGAAGAGCAATTGCACCTTAACAATAAGGGTCAGGTTTGGGTCATTATCTGGTGAGGAAGAGCGTGAAATATTTCTTAGCTGACCTCTATATATTCACATTTCAGAGTAACGATGTGAATTGGAAGAAGAGGAAAAGAAGAAGATTATTGAAACCCTTTAGAAAACTCTATAAATCTGCCACCCTGGCATTCTCCTTTGATCTGTTTGTTTTTTTGACCTGTAATGTAATATGAACAATTGAGAATATAATTTACTTGAGTCTTGTTTATTTAAACCAAGCCAACATTATGAGCAGATTATTATTATTTTCTTTGTACAAATGTGTGGCCTGTCTTACAGTTATCCTGTTGACTCCTGTGGCCCTATTAGATTTGCATATTGTGGTTGTATGGAAAGCATATTAGGTGACTTTAAAAAGTACATTTCAGATATCTCTTGCAAGGAACTGAATACAAATTTTGTAATATTAACACGGTATCAGTCATTCAATTTTATATGGGTACATTTACGCGACACCATTTTCAACCGAAAACCAATTTTTTTTTTACATGCCTGTTTCGCCCATTTATTTACTAAAACAACTGTGCTTTGGGGGCCTGAAAAAGCAAACCTTTAAAAACAAAGTTATTGTCCCTGTGTAAACAACAAAAATGCTAATTTGCAAAAATGATGACTTAATACGGCCAAAGCATTTCTTTACAAAGTAAGATTGCCAGCTACTGGCCTGCCATTCATAATACAGCATATGTTGGGCATCTGTACGAATGGGGATTGTTTAGAAAGCAAACTTCTCAAAAACAACACTTACAGTAGGAAAAACTTTGCCGTTATTTAGTACTGTGTTGTATAAACGTTCCCTGTTTTCATACCAAATTCAGTACTGAAAGCAGCTTAAAACCAAGATTTTGATCCCTGTCCTCATCATTTCCAATCCAGGTCCACCTCCACCTATATCAGTTCTGACTCCCTCTATCTCTTTCTGTCTCTCCTCAGCAGAAGCTCCCCCCTTTTCAGCCCACACAGGGTTGATCAGCTGGAGGAAATCAAGCCCCACTCTACATTTCCTCTCAACTGATTAAGATAAACTGCTTTTCAGCCATGGTTACCCCCGACCAATCAATTAAAGCAATCAATTAAAGGCCTGCCGGCTGAGCCTTTGGTAATTGAGGGTTGAATAAACATAGGCCTCTGATACCCATGTTAAAGCAATAACAAAGCCAGAGCCATGAAAGGCGCTTGAAAAATGTAATTTTTGGGGGATTTGAATAAGCCGCTATTGTAAAACATCTAAAAGGGGGGCGGGGGTCCTCTGGCTCTGTCCTTTTTTATTTTTTCTCCTCTATGTTTCTAAGCGTTGCCTGCAATAGCACCTCAGGATGTTAAATATTGAATCGAATCGTCTTTACAGCCTTTTTTCAATTTTGCTATGAACACAATTTTTTTAAACGGCTAGCGTTATTCAAACATGTGCGATGTGCCAGCAAATTTTCCAGTGAAAACAGTTACACTGGGCAGAATGAACAGACTCTTTGGCCAGTCTTGGGTGTGTGGTCAGAATCAGCCATAAGCACTTGGGTTAGTGAGTGTATGGTTTCACTAATTCAATCATGACATTTATCCTGGCTGAACTCAGACGTCCAGTCAAAGGAAAAAATAGAAGGAAAAACAACTTTTCCCTATTTAAACCGCAAGTTTTTGAAGGAACAAGACAGGTACACTTGTCCATAGCCACTTTTAACAATACTAACAGAAAGAATCTTTGATCACCATTAGGTTTAACTTGTATTGACAGCCTCTTGTAAATCTGAGGAAGTCTGACATTAATGACAAAGAATTTAAGAGAATACATCCAAGATCCAAGATAACTCACTAATACAGTAGGCTTCCCTCATTTATTAGTCTTTAACAAGAGTCTTTCAGCTTTTTATGAAAAATTTTTTACTTGTTGGACGTCTTATAATGTTGAGGTTGTGCGTTTGGTTTGAATTAGTCAGCTTTTTTTGAGGTTTGCTAACTGGGACTTTTTCTCGGAAGGTGGTGGGCGAATGAATGGTTGTCATGCTATGCTTTTATATCCGTCCAGACTGTCATACATAAACAGTAAACAAAGTTTATTTTTATATTTTTTAATTCAAATACAGCATTAGAATCTGCATTCGTTTAATAACTTGTTATTCAGTTAGTTACGAATTGTTACAATATTGTTACAAGAAAAGAGAAAAATCAGACACATAATATAAAAAGAATGATATAAAAAGCATATAAAATCGTCAAATTAATAATTATGCATTTTACAATAAATTCTGAAATATCTTCTATTAGAATGATTCAGAATATTCTGATATAATATTACAATTAGTCAATGACTGAGTTCTTAAAGGAAAAAGTAAAATGTTGCAACTTGTCTTAAGCACAATCATAAAGTGTTAAAAAAATAATGGTCAGAAATAAATATTGTACTAACATGTTTCTATATACTTTAAAAACCAGTGCATAAAAAGTATTGCAGTCAAAATTGTACACATAGCACAATATACTATATATACACACAGTATATATACATACACATATATATATTTATCATCCAATCTGTCACTGAAGGATGTTTTATTAATAAAAAGTAATAAAAATGTGGACTGAATTAAAAATAAATATCATATTAGTGTAATGAATTGCAGTTATGTCATTTTCATGCCTTGTTCACAAGAATCTTTTTGGCAAACTCTCTTAATTTTCAACCACCCCTAATTAAATAAAAACAAACATTCACAAACTCCTTTCCTTTCTGGATCATTCTGGAGGACACAATGTTAGTCAGAGAGAAAAATGACAGCCATGATGGCTTGTCACTGAAATGGTGTAAATGTGAATGACTCCTCTTTATGAAAAGGTTGTCCATTGACACACCAGAACTGTGGGGTAAGAGTCAGAGCCTGGGCTCCTCCTGAAGCCTGCCTCTCAATGTTTTGATCCCCTTCTGCAAGGGGGGTTCCCAACTTGAAACCGGCAACTAGACATGAGATGGGACATCACATCTTATCAAGACACAGACATTGAAATTGAGTGAGCCAGACAGAGCGAGAGAGAGAGAAAGAGAGAAACTTCCTCCATATTGCAATAGGTCCACGTACACAACATTAGCATCATTTATAGCATCGTTTAACCTTTCCTCTCCTTTATGCTCAGGGACACTAAAGCAATTAACAAACAAGTGGTACATCCATTACAAAACCCACGAACCTGAGAGAGCAGAAAGCGTCTGGGGTGGCATCTGAACAACGCAGACTAACAAAACAGAGGTTGAAAGAGATTAACAGGCATCAAATCAAATTTGTTTTCCTTATGATTCCTCTTTTGTTTTATTTCATCTTCATATGTTGAACAAAAGCAGTGTATGATACATTTTTTATCAGAGCATTCATTCTGAATAGTAAAAAAGACCTACATGTTGTAAAAATATCATACATGACGGGCTGCAAAGTATAGTTGCTTGAACATGCATGCCTGTACATACCTGTACGTCTGTTACATCCGTTACAAAAAAAGACGTATAAGCCCCTTGCTCCTGACACCTCATTCTTCCGCCCCCCGTGTTGTTGCGGCCCATAAATAATGAAAGCACACTGCTTTTGCAGAGATTGAAGTTTGTAACCTACTGCTACAATCCCGGCTCAGCGCAGAGAACACCATCGGGGCTCGGCATCCAACAAGGTCCATATTGACCCACGACCTCCACTGAGCGCTGCCACACACACACACACACACACACACACACACACTCTTTTGTGTGTGCAATCTGGACACTTCGCTCTGAAAGAGAGTTTACTTCTAAATAAATAGTTAATGCAGCATACCTGTTTTGATGAAATAATTCATTGACGCAGAGTAACATCTGTAATAACTAACTAGATGCTATGTTCGGAGAAAAACAAATTCAAGGCTGATCAATAGAGGCCTTGGGGGTTTATTTACTGTACCCTGATCAAGGCTGTGAGATTAGTATAGGTATAGTGCAAATACAACCGTGCACCCACACACCCACACACACACCAAGACCCATCCCCTTCCTGTCTGCAGCGCTGGACGGTAGATGTGGAGATGCTCTCAATAACATGGCTATGGAAAACAGCCTTCAGGCAGTTGGAATAGAAACCTGCCCTACAGAGAGTTCACTGGACACACAGGCCCATCAGGAATCACCCAGCACAATACTAAATGGGGTTTGTGTTCGGTTTTACTCCACGTCTCTGCCGCTGCGCAAGCAAAGCTTACGGAAAAATCCATAATGCTGAGCAGAATGCATAATGGCACACAATAATGCAGGAATCTAAGAAAACCGCTGCCGTAAACATGACAGCCAATTATAAGTAATTTATTGACGTCCAAGGTTCCATCCTTAAAATATTAAAACGCACAACGGATTTCAAACGAGAAGAGGTTTTGATGTGGAGAACAGGTGAAGATCACTTATTCAGACAAGTTTCAGTAGCTTGAAATGTAAAATTTGTGTCAAAAATAAATAAATACACAAAGATTTGTGCTAAATTTGAAACTAAAGAAAAGCTATGAGATAAATAAACACTAATACAGTTCCCATTTAACATTTCCAGGAGGGAAAATAATCAGACAGACAAGTAGCAGCATCTAATTCATGCACGTACTGTACGGCATGCTGCGTCTTTTCTCCATTCCTCTAAAAACATGTCGTCTGCTTTGACGTGCCTCGTCCCCATCTAAATTATCATTGCTGACCTCGAAGAAAGAAATATGGTTTGGCAATGGTGTTGGTGCTATTAAAACTGAAAGTGGCTGCAAATAATGAAGAGTATTTTTAAAGCAGGCTGAGACAAGAGGACAGGGTTTTTCTTAAACTGTCACTCCCTGAGTAATCATGATTGCCCTCCGCGTCAGATGGAGAGAAGGGGGCACATACGCGCACTTCCACTTCCCCATCCATCTCTCATCGCATCCGCCACCGGAGGAAACATCTCTCTCCCCTGCTCCATCTCAGACTAGATTTGCGCCTCTTCACTCAATTGGGCAGATGAGGCAAGTGTTACAAATATGTGTTTTATATTCAGCGAAAAATCATAAAGTCAGGCAGAGGTCTTGCCGTGTTGTGCACAGCGCAACTTGCTTATGTGACAAAAGAATCATAACTGCAAAACAGCCTTTGCTAGATACATTAATTAGCTGATTCTGACATAATGTATCGCACATGCTTTTAGGTTGTCCAATTATGGTAGATATTTCAATGCAAATGCAAATGTATTTCATTACCAAATAAAGCCGGACAGGGTGTTATTCAAGAAAAGTCAATTATTTACAATAGTTGAGAATTTATGCAAATGTAATCACAGATATAGGATGGGAAATAATGGAAAATGACTCCCCAGCATGTTTCAGATGGCCATGTTTCATACTCGTATATATATATGTGCATGCATGGAAGCTGACCGTGTGTATGAATACGTTTTTCTGTAAATTATTCTAATTGAAGCACTTAAAAAAAAAAAAAAAATGGAATGAAGTAACCTTTGTTGTATTCCGAGGATAATAATAATATTATAATAATATAGTTTTTTTATACAGTCATTTAGATTAATGTTGTCACCTTGTTTAAACTGTGTAACTGTATTCTAAATTATTCCGTCTCTGTTCAATCACTGATAGAAGGTTCTTATGAGGTGCAGGGCAGTTATTTTCCAGTAGATGGCACTATACTGTGGCTCTAAGTCCCAAAGGTGAGCTCTTACAGCATGTTAAAATGCTTTGCTGTATTTGTCACACACACACACACACACACACACACAAAGAGCAAACTTTAATAGAAAATATTAAGAAATATATGAATAAATTATGGAAATGTAATTTAAAATGTATTACTGCCTAAAAAAAATTTCCAGTTGCAAATAATTATAAAAAATATTTTTATTCCCCCCCCCAAAAAAAAAAAAAAAAATCAAAATAATCTCCAAATGCAAGGAAAACATTATTTATTGATATTTTTAAACACTGATTGTGGATTAAAGCATAAACAGTATGTATATTTTATGCAATAAAGTGTGCATAAAGCATAAAAATAATATCAATAAAATATCTCTGACTTCATAGGAGACGCATGTCACCGTGAGCACATTTGAGAGTGTCAATATCTAAGGGAAGGGGACACTTACTCACAAACACACAAACACACTTTAGTGCATATATTTCCACAGCAATTGAAAACTGTGAAATAAACTAAGAAATAGAAAAGATTTGTCCCGTAAGGAACAGTCTAAGTGTTGACATGCTGCTTCTGCTCAACGGGGAGGGAGCAAGACAGAATGAAAGACCACTGGCACTAGTGCGATATATCTGCCCACTACAGACACCGCGAAGCACGTAAAGGTGTGAAAGCATCTGGATCTCAACCCCTCAATCCGCTGGGTGGGGCCCGGACAGACTCCAAATGTAGGCTGATGGAAAAGCCTGATTACTCCTGTTAAAGTGTGGGCAACAATGCCTTCCGGTGCTTTGTTTACCCTGCTTTTCAAAGCCGTTTGTTCTTTGATAAGGCCCCGGAAAAGGGTTCGCTGGTGGGAACCCATGGAAAAGAATACACTTTCTATCAATTGTGCCGGTCTTATCCCCTAGAGCGGTGCGTCTGGGTGTGGGAATAGTGCGCGGTCCGTATGCTGCAGCGCGGCGATAGCATTCACAACCCAGGGCCGGAGAACAAACTACATTCAGTCCAGAGAACCACAGGCTCCACACTGGCCCATTGTACACAGATGGACAATATACTCTATATTTGGTTTAGCACAAAGAAACAAGGTTCGATGGAGAGGGCGCTGGGCGGGAAGGTGTGTTGACAGGGCTGTGTGCAGGAGTGAGTGAGAGGTAGCGTAGGTGCGTTTGTTTGTGCTGCGTGTGTTTGAGGTGAGAGAGCGAGAGCGTGTGTGTGAAAGGGGGAAAGACAGAAGGAGACAGCAGAGACACATGTGTTTGCAAGACAAGTCATAGCTGTCGTAATTCATTAATATATAATTTAATGAGATGAGTGTAAACGGGGGAATCTGGTCTGATGGGCACCTCGGTGAATAACACATTTGCCATAATCAATGACAAATGGGAAAAGAGTTTCTAAAAAAAAAAAAAAGTAATTTATCTAAAAATTAGCTTCTATGGTTTTATCCTACCTAATCAGAAATACACAAATACCAAAAAACGATATATATATATATATATATATATATATATATATATATATATATACATATACACACACACACACACACACACACGTTTAATTTAATATTTAATATCTAATTAATACAATCAACTATAAAAAGCAATCTTTCAAAAATGTTATAGCATAGAAGTACTTAGATAAATATTCATTATTAGTAGTATATAAATTTAGGATAATACAATAATATAAAACAATATAATTATTTATATTATTTTTTATTATTTATATATTATTAAACTTATTCATTTTTTAAAAATTTTTTTATTGTGGTTTATTTTATGTACTATGCAAAGCAAAACACTAAGAGTGGACCATCAGAGCAGTGAGTCGAATTGATCAGAGCCAGTAATTTGGGTTTGCTGTGTTTTGTATGGAAAGCATTAGTCTGACACATGTGAGGCTGAGCACCTTCTCAAGCAAGAAGAAGAAAAAAAAACGTCGAGCCACCACCGCCACCCACAGAGGCACCACAGTGCATTGGGTAAATTAGTATTATGATTTTAACGGATAAATACCCGTTCCGCCTAATTAATCCCGTACATCACAGGGGGATATGACACCATGGGCCAAACAGATCAAGGAGTACACATCAAAGGTGCCACTGCTGTGAGGGTTTTACAGAGGCACAAAAATCATTTTCTTGTTTATTTTTATCTGCAGATGGTCAATGATGCCGCGGCAGAAGAATGTGGAGAAAGAGACAGTTAATTCCTCACGATGGACTGTGAGGACAGAGCATCATCAGCCAGGCCTCTAATTAGGCTCCCTGTTTTCAAAACGTCAGTCCTGAAATGCAACATTGGTTAAATCAATAGGACATGGCGCAAATACATATGGTGTGTTGTTGGAAACAAATAATTATGCAAAAAGCCAGCATTCGAACGATGAGGCGATATGCGGTTTTAGAGAGCATTTGGGTTTCGGCTTCTTGAGCTCGACAAAATGATTTGGCTCCTAAATAAAAGGCAGTGTAGTACACCACCCCAACTCAAAGTGTAAATATTTATCACACCAATCACCTCCCTCTCACATTTGTCCTAATAAATCATTTCTGCTTTCTATTTAGTGCTTTCATTATGAGCCGTAATCTGCCTGAAAGCTGGCACACTGGGGAGGAAATAAAGGTTTGATCTAGATAGAGACGGAATTTCCTCAACATTATCCATGCTAACACGCTACTGACTTTAGAGCAGAGATAACTTGCCTTTCATATGTAACAGCCATTTAATGCTAAATGACAAAAAGAGGATGGTAGTGCATGTTACCGTAATGTGATTACAATGGCATTCAGTTTCAGAATTCTTTACTGAAAAAAAAAAAACATCTTGTATATTTGAAAGAAAAATGTAATGTTTAGCTACAATACAATTTTAGAGGGAAAAAAGAAATGCGACAACTTATTTCATTAGAGGTCATTTTGCTTTTCTTTCATTCAAAAGCGAAACATTTTATAATTGAATCATCAGTACGCACAGTGTCTCTGATTTCTATAGAACGTTTAGCAGTCAGTTTTAGGGTTGCAGGGTGTACCCTACAACAAACGGCTTCAAAATAGTCACTTACAAAATGAGAAAAGGGTGTTTCCTCAGACCCAGAGAGAGAGAGCGAGCGAGCTTGCCTTCTTCTTTTTTGACACAAATTGTCTGTGCACTCTAAAGAAAATGCAGTGTCCTGCCAAGTTGACCACATATTTACTGTTTACTGCTGGCTGTTGCACATGTGGTTTTTGCATACGCTCTCCTCTCCCAGTTAAATCATCTGTGGTCCCTGGGCTTTCTTCTGACATACAGTACGCTGCATTGGCACTACTGCAGCAGCTTAAATTTTTCAAGCAAAGAAAGGCATTTGTATGAAATAATAATGACCATTTCATACATTTATATTTATGCGTTTTGTTTCTTTTTTTTTCTTCTCTGTTCTCTCTCAGCAGGAACAACATCAGTGTATTTTTCTCTCACAGTCAGTTACAAGTAACAACGCAAGCATTGTTTTGCCACGATCATTTTTCTGTCTTCTGCTATTTTTACTAATTTCTTCTGTCGCACATTCTCTTTACTGACGGCAGCACCACTAGCTTTCGCTCTCTGCGTCAGCTTGACGCTCTCTGATATGCGAGTGTGCTGGAGTGGAGAGAGACTGACGGGGCAGAGCGTCTCTCCCAGAAGACTTAAGCTGGACTTATAATGAAGTGCTCAAAACACCTCCAGGAGCACTATCGACAAGATGGGCACATGAACAGTGAATGATAATGAATTATAGATTTCAGAAATATCAGAGTGCAGCATTAATAACCAATTCAAACAGATCATATTGTAAAACAGAAAAATTCTAGAACTTTTAGTCAAATGCATTTAAAGAGCATTGCTCAGGACTGCAGACGTCTATATGATGTTATTATTATTTTTAAAATGTAAATTTTACTGTTACTTAAACAGAAGCAACAAAAATGAATGTAATAATAAAAATGATAAAATATGCCTTTAAAAAATAAATAAATAATTACAATAACAATCATCCTAATTTATGCTGGTCTATTTATCTATACTGTACAATGCAATAAAAGCAATGCTATAGTATCTTAGCGCCAACTATTGCACTATTTTCAGTCAAAAAGCCAAAACATCAGAGGATGGCTCAATCTTGATTATTTCCTTTGAATGCTTTGTTTCTCTTTGCCAGCACTCACCTCAGATTCTTGAAAGAGATTTGAATTTTAGCATACAAAATTAATTTTCTCATGTATGATGGGCTCTTTCTAAAAACATTACATTACAGTTTTTGACATTAAGGGAAAGGCACAGCGTATGCACCGATACGCAGCACTCTCTCCTACACTAAAAAGTCCATATAGCCGTTTCAACATTTTGCTCGCACTCTAATAATTTATTGTATATGTCAAAATTAATTAAAAAGAGCCTGTGAGCAGAATCCTGCCTCTGCATCACAGAGTGAGATTTCTTCTCTGTTACATTAATTGCATCGGACGCTCCCAGTTTAGCGGGAGAGCAGCAGCGTTTCAGTAGCATGTAGAACAAAGCAGGCTGCCATGTACTTTGCCTGAGGGGGCAAAGCTTTCATTGGCAGAGTGTGTGAGAATGTTAGACAATAAGCGTGAAGTCAGCTGACAGCCCCATTCGCCTGAAGAACCTGCACAGTCATCTAGTGTGACAGCACTGAAACTGAGAGCACAAAGCCACGTCTGGCACTCTCTGACGGTCTGCACATGAGCTGCAGAGCTCTGGAGCGTAGAGCTGTGAGGAGCACTACAGATGGGAGGGAGGACCAAAAAGATCAATAATTATTGGAGTTTCAATGAGTCTGTGTCTTTGATTCTGGCTTTTTCTAGTTGTAACATGTTGTTAAACCACAATAAAGACATGTAGATATGAGAAACCAGCACCTCAGAGATACAGAGAAACACAGAGAGTGAGAAACAGCGATGCTACTTTTTTGTCTGAAACCAAATATACAAGTCTAATACTGGAATTTATTTTTATGTGAATTTATTTATATATATATATATATACATATATATATATACTGTATATATATATATATTTATTTTTTTTGCTGTACTTTTGTATTTAATATATATTAAATTGTGAAATATTACTAGAATTTTCCAATTATATTCTTTTCTTTTAACTATTTTATATTTCATATGTTTTTAACAGTTCTCAATACGACATCATCCTTGTTAAAAAAAAAAATTTCTTATTATTTTCAGTGTTGAAAACCATGATAGTTTTTTTTTTTTTTTAAACCATGATAGTTTTTCCCCCAGGGCTTTTGCATGAATATAAAGTTCAAAATAACAGCATTTATAAAATAACAAAAATCTATATAGTTTATAATCAGTAACACGTCTTAACTCTAACTTTTCAGTTTAAAGGTGGAGCATGTTTCTGCGCTACTAGCGCCACCTAGCTGAAATACAAAATAAACGTTCCAAAAACATGCGAATTCTCCCAACTCAAGTGGTTCTATAAGTGAAAGCATGTCTAAACAGGTAAGAGATGCTACTTTCAGTAAAACGTCCAACATATTAGGAACTCTTTTAATGTGAAGTTTAGCTTACCTATCGAGAAGAATTTCTTTGAGTAGAATTTTCTGGAACACAGAAGAACACAGCCAGTGTTTACCCGTGTTATATGTTATATGCAATACTAGTATATATTATATATTTTACCCTGTTTTCTGTCTCTTTGTATTTTATCATGTCTTCAAACTTAAGCAAAGGGAATCTTCCACTCTGGCTAAACACCTTCCGGCTCAGCCTGCTACACTAGCCACGCCCCCAAAACTTCACTTCAGGGTTCTATTAAGTTGCCCAGCAGGCACTATATGTGACCCTGGACAACAAAACCATTCGTAAGTGTTAATTTTCTGAAATGAAGATTTATACATTACCTGAAGGCTGAATTAATAAGCTTCCCATTGATGTATGATTTGATGTATGATGTAAATCACCTTTAAAGTTGTCCAAATGAAGATCTTATAAATGCATATTACTAATCAAAGATTAAGTTTTAATATATTTTCGGTAAGAAATTGACTAAATATCTTCATGAAACATGATCTTTACTTACTATCTTCGAGAATTTTGGCAAAAAAGAAAAATCAATAATTTTGACCCATGCAATGTATTTTTGGCTATTGCTACAAATATACCCCAGTGACTTAAGACTTAAGTTTTGTGGTCCAGGGTCCCATATGGTAGCTCACCCAGTACATCTAGCCGGTCTGTAATTACAAATCATCATTGATAAACCATCACTATTGCAAGCAATGCTCAACAGAACCCACAGACAGCTTCCAACAACCCCCTTTCCCCTCTGTGAGATGCAGCCCCACTCACTTTCACATCGTGGGACAGGCGTGGCCTGGGCGTAGACCTTGTGTGGGTTGCTGCTTCTCTTAATCCTAACTGATGGGGTTAAACAAGAGCAGATGCCTCTGTAGACACATGGGTGTACGTTTCAATACTGGGAGTCTGAATCAGTGTCTATGTCTGCTGACAGTAACGCCCGCCTTCCCTTGGGTAACAACAATATATAACAAAAAATGCTGCAATTATTAAAAAAATTATAATCAAGAGCTGGCACTTCAGAGTGCTTACATAGATCTAATTTAATCCTTGTCGGTCGTGGTGAATACATTTCTATCTGCCAGCATTCAAGCCACACAAAAAAGTGTCTAAAAGAATATTTGAATGTAAAGGCATTCTCGCTTCACGTTCAACAAAAACTAAATCTGAATTCAGCAAAAACAGCCATGGCAAGTCTGATGAGACAGCGAGCACTACAGTCTCAGCAGCTAACATCCGTCGGCCTGTCTGCCATGTTTTGGACCCTGTGCCATCAGGGGAGGTTGCCCTCCATATGCCAACGCAGAGGAAAGGGGGCTGTGCACTCGGGGACATATGGCCCACATCTTCTCCAGCGACGCGCCTCTCTCGCACTCAGGGCCGGGATGTGCTCGCCAGCGCTAAACACTTTTCTCATTAGTTCAGGCCAGGAGCTTGATGCAGGGCATGTCAAGAGGCATGTCTGGGAGCCACTCGATATGACAAGGCACAAGTGAGGGGCCAGTGGGCAACATATGGTGCTTATTATGAGAGAAGCATGAGGGTTTTCATCTCCTTAATCAGACAAGTGCTGAGCCATGCACCCTCTCCCCCAATGAACTGCAACAGGAAAACAACACGAAGGTCTCCGTTGAAGCTCACATCCATCATGTGAAGTACTAAAATAGTGGAAAAGTGCCAAAGAGCTTTGATACTCTGTAAATTACTCTAATGTGAAATACACTGAGTGGCATTACAAAATTCTGCTAGACTAAGTGAGATGTAATCAAATCTATTCATTATAGATTTTTTTACAGAGTATATCATACAGAACAGATTTTATGTGTCTTAAGCTTTTTGCTGTTGTTGTTTTTAAACGCAAATTAATGAATCAAATCTTACGTTAACTGTAGATCGAGATCTTCCTACTGTATGGAGCCCAGATGGCAAGCATCCCTTAAAAAATAAAATATAAATAAAATTTGGAATTAATGATGGAAAAAACAACATTTCCATCCCACCCAAGGGAAGCATATCAAATTAGGATGGTTTGCTACGTGTTCTGACAGACTGAAGCAAAAAAAGAAAAAAAATCACCATGTTTTATTACATATTAATGATTATGGAAATAATCTTGCCTGCCATCTACACACGCTTGGCGAAGCGAGTGTTCAAATTCCCATGCAAGGTTCAAACTCTCTGAAACAAAACTTTTAGTGCCACAGTCTCTGGCAACATCTGGCTTCTCATGTAGACACATATTAGGATCAAATTAAGTAGAAATGAATAGGATGCTACATGACAGGCTGCAGATGTTCCAGGCAGTGGTGTGAAAATCTGGGAGCGAGAAACGGCATAATTAGTTTTGGCCTTTACAGCAGGGGTGCCACACTGGGTTCACAGGTAATAAAAAAAAGGAAGAAGAAGGGGGAGACAAATTTAATTTAATCAAATCTAACGGAGCTACCGTCACTAAAAACTGAGGGTGTGCATCTTGATCTCTTGTACCAAATGGGGTTGACAAAGAACAAACAAGTTTCTATTTGTTTGTGCTCTAATTGAGCATGATATTCACATGATACTCACTTGCCATGTCTTTAGTTCCCTAACAGACAAGTCTGTGATCGGCATGTACACTTACAAGCAATCATAACAGGAAAGATATGCACTTTGAAAGTGATCTAAATTTTTATGATGTTTGTGTGCAGGACACCATGCACCTTCTGTATATTAGTACTTACATCAGCTTGTGGGAAAGCTAAACTTCATGAGACTCTGTTTCGGTTGTTGGTATAATGGTTAGCGAATATAATTTAATATTATTTCACTGAATAAAATGTGCTTTGACTGAAAATGGATGTTCAATAGTAAAACTTAAAATGTTGCCACAGTATTATACAAGTTCTGCTAACTGCTTTTTACTGTACATTTTTTTAACAGTGTATTATACAAACACCTCATGGGGTAGCAAATTTATGGTTAAAGCTTTTTTAATAAACAAAACCTAATACCGCCATGAGGGAATTGGCAACAGCGGACTGTTATGACATAAATGAAGAAATGTACATTATTATTTGATTTAAATACACTAAACAAGCATACTTAATGGTATTACCTGCCTCTTAAAAGAAAGCCTTTAGGATGTATTACCCTGGGAGAAAAAAAAAGTGTCATAACAGAACTTTTAAACTGGGATATATTTGCTTTTGAGTGAGACATACCACCTCGGCTCTATTAAAGACTAGGCTAAATACGAGTTGCCTTTCATTTACCTGGCCCATGAAAACCCCTACACAATAGTTAATTCAGCACAAGCTCATAAAGTACAGAGCGGTGGGTTACCTCTGGACCGGGCAAACAGATTGTAACGTCATCACCCAGCCACAGCTCGCAGGTGACAACAACGTGTTACTATGGAAATGCCGTGAGTCTCTCCACGCGGAGAGATGTGATCACACTCCTTAATGTGACTCACAGGCTGCTTTACTTCCAGCTTAATGACACGCTCATGACTTCATTGTTGAATCACAATCCGTTTAATTACAGCCCGGAGATCTATTATTTGCGTTTATTTTCCTAGTGTGGAGTGGAGCTGCCCCTCCTCTAAATCACCAGATCGCTCACTGCTCATTAATGTCAGCTCTGAGTGTATACGGTGTAACAAGGCCAGGCCGGGCCAACGGCTAATTTACACGCTTCCCCTTAAGACTACATGACAAATAATAAATAAAAGTAATTCCTTATAATTACACGTTGCTAAATACCAATGTGATGCATCCACCTGGATGACGTGACTGCATCTATAACGTGATAGGCTATTGGTGGAGAGGAGACAGTCGTGTAACCAATTATATGTGGGGATGGAGATTGATGGCGGCCAAAGGGGAAAATTTGTCCAAGAGGCCTGGGTTGTGCCTCTACTGTTTTGGAAAAGCTCCCTTGGATATTTAATGTTCCTGATTTAACATCTCGACCAGATGACTATTGAACTATAATGAGCAACAAGACGTGAAGGCAAAGGTTAAACACACAATGACACAATAGTGAGTTGGGCCTCTGCACAACAACGCCCTACTGGACTAGCTGAAACAACATATATCTTATGATGTCAGAATTAGATATGTGCAGAACTACATATAAATGAGTAGAAGATCTTAAAAGTATAAGAATCCATGTGTAATTAGGCTGGTTTAGGGTGAGGTCCAGCAGACATCAGAAGATATTTTTACATGCACTCAAATAATCTGCTTATATTCGGATTGATGCTTCAATCGGAATGGAGATTCTTCATATAAACATTTTAGATCGAGATTGATCTAAATAACATTTTAATCAGGAAATAATAGGATCAACAGGAAATAATGTAAACACGTAAATGCTTGACTTTGAGTATTTTCTCAGTCAGATTCAAAAATACTATTACGCAAATGTGGAATGTTATTAAATGAACATGCATATGATTAGATTGGATATTACATTACAAAACTGAAACTGAATTGAATGACGATCGATGACCATAGCTGGTAATTCTTCAAAAAGACATGCATGTCCAAAATATACGTATTTAAATGGCTGACTATATAGGCTGCGCAAATAAAAAGTGGCCCATATTTAAATATGGTACGGTAATTTCAAATGCATCACATTTACTAAGTTGTGGTGTGGTCTGGCATCTGTTGGGGAAAATTCAAAAAGTCAAGTTACGAGGCCATAGATCTATTAAAACAGCGCAGGACTGCACCATAGCTACAGCTGGAAATGAAATCTCTCCTCTTCAAGTGACTGAGCTCAAAAAGTCATTAGCATTCTGGCTTCTATATGCTATTATGCCTACGCAACAGAAAGGAAACTATCTTAGGAAAAGCCTTCTCATCTGGTAAACTCATGATGATTGTGGTCAAGCATATATTGGTTTGTCTTTTACAGTAGCACAATTGGCTTGTACGCACCAAAACCAAGGCTATAATAAATACAAAATTCTGTAACGTCATTCTTTACCTCAGAAAGCAATCAAGCGTCGCTTTAAGCTGAAGAGCTTTATTAATAATACAGAACCACCAGCATGTCATCAAACTGACAATAACAATTTATAGTTTAGGATATTTATGACCAGAGCAGGAGTTGATCGAGTTAATCATAGCTCTCTTAAAGCCATAGTTGCCCCCCAAAAATTTTTTATCCGTCATCATTTACTCAACCGTATGTTATTTCAAAGCAGTATCTTTCTGTATCTTTCTTCTTCAATGGTGGATCCCAAAAGAAGGTATTTGAAAGAACTTTTACAAAGATTTAGTGTTGTTTTGGATCTGACTGACTTTCATTTCATGAACTAAAAAACCTCACTGAGATATTTCATATTTTATATTTCATAGTATTTATTTTTTGATCACGAGGGTGAGTGAAGGATGACAGAAGTTTAATTTTGGGTGAACCATCCATTAAAAAAAGAAAGACAGAAAACAGGTGAGTTATTTCACTGTCAGTACCCTTCCCATGTATTCTGGCACACCCAAATGTCGACTGGTTTCCCAGAGCTACAGTCTAGAGCGGGCAGCTGCCATACATCCTGAGAGACACACGGACACCGTTCCATTGGCAGCAATATTTGCCCCTTGTCAATGCTGCTTTACTGGACAGCTCACACTCCGTGTAGTGGCATATGGCAGGAAAGCATATGGCCATCTTGTTTAACAGAATATTACATATGGTGATAAAATTATAAAGCAAATATGGTGCTTACAGGCTCCTAACTGACGAAAAAGACATTCCAGAAAATATGGGATAACTCTATAAAAATCCAAAATTTTTCCAAGAGTATCACAAGCCTTATCCAGACCACTACCACCAACACCGCAGACACACACACAGACAGACAGGAAAAAAGAAAGAAAAAGAGAAAAGAAAGGACATAGTCACACACACACTGTTTGCCAGCACACTCATTCCTTCTACGCTGGCACTTCCAATAGGAAACTGACAGTATTATGTGACACCATGGAATGTTCTGAGGTTCTGGCTGGCGAAGTTGAATTAAATCCCTCAACAATGCCCTCTTTTGTTTTAATTTTCCCTACATTTGTGTCCACGGGTTCCTAATAGGACATATAATAATGAAGAGACACAAATCCACAGTTCTTTATCCACACTTACAAAACTAATATGCTAAGAGCATTGTAGTATTAAAAGAAAATGTTTTTACTGATGTACAGGATTTCGAGTACACCCTCTTGCAAGGAAACATAAAAGCTTTAGAGGACGGTATGTTTTCAATATAACATGTCAAATTACGGGTAGACTGCTTAAAAATTGAAAAATTTAAATGTGTACAGTACATAAATTGTATGACATGAAAAAAACGGAGAAGCCACATATGATAGCAGGCAATTCTTCTGTAAACACAGACCAGCAGTCAGCAAGTCCAAAATAAAAATGATTCCATTCAAAACTTCACTGATTAAAGTTATCCGTTTGTCCCTGGGCTTTAACTTAGTGAGAGGGACTATGGCACCTGCCAAGTTTTTATTTGATTTGAGGGATAATTTTCATTCTTAAGACATTTTGGTTATCTTGGACTATTCCAAAAGTACTTTTATTACCCCATGTACAATGGCTTAAACTGTCCGTGAGGTTTGTGATGCTGTCTTCAGGTTATGAGTAAATGATGATCGAGGGTTTTCATTTAAAATGACCCAAGTGCAGCCAAAACCAAGAAATGTCACTTGCCAAATATTAATGAGAACAAAATATTATATTAGAACAAGTGAAAAAAGACACTATGGCTGTATAACAAAAGTTCAAAAATGTACAAAAATCTGAAGAATATGTAATAAAATTAACCTTAGGTAATGAAAAATAGACCGTATGAATATGAGAAATGGAGAAACCTTGAAATTTTTAACCCATTTTACAGAATTAAAAGCTATAATTAAATTATTGCCAAATTAATAAATGCATTTACATTTAGACTAATTAACCTGTAAATTTGACTAAATCAATCAATTTTATTGTGCATTTTATTTTTACCTCCATTAAAAATAAAAACAAAACACACACACACACAATATCTCCATGTAATTTTCCTCAGCCATCTAAGTGCCCTAGAAATCCAGTACTTGATCGATTACAAAGAACCTCCCTCAGAGAGTCATGGGATGAAGGGAAAATAATTTGATTTCATACATAAATAAATTCTCCTTATGCGCATGGAAATTGCTTTCAGTATCTGTTACGATCTGAGGCACATTATCAATTTAACCACTAACAAACTGAGTGAATCTGCCATTGCTTAGTCTTTAAATGGAGATTAACAAGAAAATAATCTACTACAGGGCATACTGCCAAAGATGTCATGTAAAAACCTACCGAAATACAATTTTATAGTCATTTTCCTTTGGTTTTATGTTGCTTTGAAGTGAAAAATAGTAAAGAGTTGCAAGAGGGTGGATTAATGATTAAGTTGTCTTTTTCGAACTTGTCCTAATATGAGGGGATTTGAAGCTTGTTTTGGCTGCACATGAGCTTCAACCACACAGCAGGGCAGAGATGAGAAAAGAAGAGCTTTGAGAAGAAGAAGAAGAAAAAAAAAAAAAAAAAAAACAGAATCACAGCGCATTAAAAACAAATCTACTGAGGGAGCCAGCAGCTTAGGAGAGCCAAGACGATTAAAGGGTCAGGGGTTATCTGACAGGTGGCTCATACCTGATGATGCCTCGAACCTCGTCTCTGAGGGGATATAATACCTGTCCTCTTTCCAAAAAATTGACGTATTTGATAGTAAAGGGCACCGCCGTCTTCAATAACAACAATCGAGGACGACATTAAGCCGATCTGAGCATCTTGAGCACGTCACTTCAAATCGGTTTACACAAGGCATTTCTTTAAATACTGTAGTTTACTGTCCCTCACCAGATTGAGAGCTACTGTAAAACTGCAAAACATTGTGAGAGAGGCACGAGAAGTCAAGCAGGAAAATGAGGATGATTGCTGTAAATACGAAGGAGATGATGAGATCAGTCTAAGTGTCCTATTGGTACAGTGACCGTTTCAATGAGGGTTCAAACCAAACACCCTGTAATCATGCAGGACAGCGGCAGAAAAAAAAAACGGCACACAACCTCCTACATTCTAATGATGACAATTTAGAAAACCCACTTTTCAGCAGAGGAAAGTACTAATTCGGTCTGTTTGTTTATGTCTTTACTGAATTAAACAGGAATCCCATGCCGTGCTTTGATTCCAAGTAGGCCACAGGGAAAGCCTGATGTCTCACCCTGACTTTCTCTCTTGGCACCAGACACCAAGGCCCATGAGGCAGCGAGCGGCGACTCTAAAACATCTCCCCATATCAATAACCATCTCTCCTGCTACCTTGTATCACCGGTGCCCTGAGGCAATTCTTCAAGTCAAAGCCTTGCTTTATCAACCGCTGGATTTAACGAGACAGCTCTTTTTATGCTTATTGGCTTCTCGAGCGGTAATGGATTTTCTCAATGAGTCACTCTTTTCTTTCTACAGGTTTCACACTTTTTCACGGGGCTTCTGGGCTCGTCTCCAGGCCTGATCCTCTACCATTGACTTTGATTTCCTGAGGTAAGTGATCCATCGCTCCAGGCCCAATGAGCATTGCCTGAAATCTGGCCTTACTTTGGCTCTCTGTGCCTGATATTGTACACTCTAATGCAAAGTGAAGTAGCACGTCTAAATAGCCTGTCAATTCCCCCCACCCTCCACTCTCTCCGGGCTTCCAAAAATCCCCAGCTGGGACTCATTTCTAGCATGCTCGGGAACGTAAACGATACAGCGATATTAAGGAGCATTAAACTACTTGATGACATTTCAGTCGCGTTGATGAAGACTGGCATTCGTTCTAGCAGACGGCCGACAGCCGGCAGATGGGCGTGAGGTGATTGTCTTTTTTTGCGAGACACGGACAAGGAGAACTTAAAGCAGAAACTTTTCCTGGTTTCAAAATGAGTTAGCATGTGTCTCTTCTGCACCCTGAATTATTTTAAATTTATACAAAAAAAATATAGTCTAATCGGAAGGTTTCCTCAAATCCACCTATCCAGCAGCTGATGGAAGGTACATTAATTGTTAATGACAAAGGCAACCTTACCTCTGTGTGGTTTCCTGCCAACACTCTGGATCATTTACCAGGACCTCTTGTCCTGATAGGAAATGCAATTCAAGACGTGTGAAAACAGAGCCCACATTGTAGCTTAAGTGACCCTCTCCGCTGCTCATCCCCGGCACGGGTGCTACGGGGTGTCTGTTCCACGACAGGAAAGAGTAAACCTGGGCCAAATCATAGGAAATTCATCAAATCTGGTTCTTGGAGCTGCATCTTTCAAGCCCTGTTTCCTTGCCATATGATCTCTATAAACCAAATCACTGTTGGCTCCCTCACAGGCCGGCAGGCGCCTGGGGCAGGAACATAATGAAAGCCAAATGCAAGTGACAATAGAATAGGAAACCTCCACCTTTTTTCTTTCTCGACTTGGACTGAATTTTTTGTTTGTGTTGAGACATTTCTTTCCAGACATGTCTGAAGGGAAACCTTTCAGGTATCAGGTTTCACACTGGAATTCAAAAAAAAGACATACAAAATTTATGCTGGTTTATAATTAAATTTGATGCGGGGCACACAAGTGAAATTGATCATTTGAAAACGTTAAAAACACGTCTTTTTCTGAACCCAGTGCTGGAAAAACCTCTAATTTACTGTATTTGTTCTGTTTAAATGTTGTTAGATTCAGCATCTAACACAAATTCACTTAGGGAGGCGTGACTCTGAAAGAGCAGCTCTTGGGTATCCTATCCTTGGCACACGCATGTCCCTGACGATCTGTCCTGGTTTCCTGAGATGAAAAAGACAGGAGAATATCCGCCTGTTAAAAGGTTTTAAGTATGATTTGGTGCATCCTGACAGTGGACGCTATTCCAGACTTCTGACATTGGCTGTTTGGGAACAAATATATTCATATCCACAATATACTCTGTAAACATAAAAGAAAAAAAATAAATAAATGAAATTCGCAGGGCTCAACACTGATGGCAGTGTTTATTTATAGATGGCATTTTAAAGAAAACTTTTATTTTTTTATATGTGACTATAAACACACACATGCTGAGCAAAAAGAAACTGCTAAAAAAAAAGCACTATTTTTGTTATTGCATTTAAACCTATTGTTGAATGCTACTTTGCAGTGTGTTTAAACATGTTGGCAATTGTATTGGGGGAAAAATATTCTTTCATAATACATACCCAAAGACACATGCACAATTCACATTGGAAATCTGAAGATGGTTGTACAAACAAAACAAAAAAACAACAACAATAAGCAACTTATTTAACTCTTTAGTATTTAACTCTTAGGCTGGAATCAGGAATTATCGCAACAACATGCCACATCAATGGTAAGGCATGTCTTTTGAAATCAAAGACTTCTGGTAAGGTTCACAGACACAGGGATTTTTGAAAGCACTCCTGCCTCGGTCTCAGACTCCAGTCACTCAGTTCTAATAGTTCTATCTTTTATGACACAGTAGTAGTGACGGTGAACTTCAAATACTGTTCTTTACTCATCTGCATGCAAATGTATGGGTGAAAACTACAAGTGAGTAGAGAACACCAGAGAGGATGAATATATTTGCTTTGCGCATCTACAATGCACATCAGACTGATGTTTCTTTATATCACAAGAGGCAGAATAAAATCAATTGTTAATTGAAAGTATATTTTTGTAATTAACAATACATTTTTTTTACATTTTTTCAAAACATTTTTTTTGTCATTCCGTTTTTATATTCTGTTTTACATCAGTGTTAAGCCCTGCAAATTTCATTTATTCTTTTTTCTTCTATGTTTACAGAGTATATTGTGGATATGAATATATTTGTTCCAAATTATTTTGTATTATTGTTACTTTTAACATTTGGGACTTCATATTGATTCACATTTAGCTAAATAACAATGAAACCACTTTTTTATCAAGTTTAATTGCCTACAGGTTACGCTGAAATCTGAGAGTTATACTTTATTATAAACCCTATAATACTTCAGCAATCATACGTTTCTGATTAATGAATCGGCAAAGCTCCACAAATGTTTTCACCACTATGAAGATCAAGATAAATTTATTTGGCAAATTGAAGCAATTCCCTAGCCAACATCTTGTAATTGTTTCCTTATTTGACCAGGCAGCTTAAAACCACAATAAAATAAAAAAAAGCTATCATAAAACCATAAGGATGTTTTCAGGCAAATGCAACCTTAATGCAACAGCACAATAAGATTAAACTATAATACAAATATATATATTACATACTGTACATGAAAATACAGTTTAACAACAGCAGCAATATACAAAAAGTGAAATAATAATAAAACAATATATTAACATTGTTACACAGCATGCAAAAAGAAATAATCATTCAATGAGTGTTTTGAATGTCAAGCGCTCATTAGCGGTCAAACCTGAAATGCTCATCTCTTTTGATGCTCTCTAGAGACGAAACTGAAAACACTGGACGCTTTATTCTTTAACCTTATTAGTGTAATTGATTGCTATGCCATTTTTCTGGCATTACTGGATATTGTACCAGAAAACATTTTTAGAAAATCCCCAATAAGAAAAATATGGATCAGTGACTTAATGAAGGGAATGAAATATAATGCTGTAGTTTGATATAGCAGTCTGTAAAGGTTAAGTCATGATAGCGGGCACTCTTATGGGTGGAAAAGCCAATCACAATAAACTCAGTGATGATAAGTAGTGCGACAGAACACTAATAGGTTTGCAACCGCATTTCATGACGTCTTCACCAGAATGACTCTTGCAGAGGGAGGCTCTGGAAAAATCACATTGCTATTTAGTAAACTACTAAAGTTTTAAAAACCAAAAGCTTAATAAAAAACAGACCGAAGAGCAGCGCGTCCCCATAGAGAGAGAGAAAGAACTGTATAGTTTCAAGCTTACAAATATCTGACACTTTTAAAATTAAGCTTCATTTTCGCAAATAATGTAGATAAAAGCCACAAATGATCAAAACATCAAATATGTTAGCGATACTTTCCTAAACAAACAAAAATATTTAGTAGCTTTAGTGCTGTGATTTTGTATGAAGCATTAAATGGATTTTGCAGTCGCACGGAGGCCATTATTCAGCAAGAAAGCCACAATGATGACAGCATTTCTTAAAATACATGGGTAGTCAATAATGTAACAAATTTATTTCTAATGTACTATAAGTTGTGTTCCGCGTGCTTATGCTTGATGCGTTTCAATAGCAGATTTTTTAAGCCTTTTTTTCTTTTAGAGTATCTAGCAATTACAGCAAAATTAAAGTTCAAATGATTTTATCTAATGATCCCTAACCTCTGAAAACAAATGACTGAAATTTATATTCGGGCTACCCTAACTTATAGTTAATAAGAAAATCCCTATTAATTGAAGAAGAGAATCTTTTTTGCTTGGACATTAATGTATCTGTCCCTGCATATAGAGATGTAACGTATGGGTGATAGTCATGAGATATACCACAAATACTGAGTTACGTGTAATGGAGCAGACTGAGCATTTTCCCATAATTTGAGATCTTAAAGAACAAAGTGTTTTCCTTCAGTGCTCCACCAATTTACCTATAAATGACTGCAACAATGTATTTGAAATCGAAAATGTAATGAAAGATGAAATCAACCAAGGACATTGCCATCTAAATAGAGAAGTACACGTGTACACAAAAAAGAAAACCATAAACGAACTGTTATAATGTAAGAACATTATTAGATGTAATAAAAAGACCTTTCCCTGTTCATGGTCATGTTATCTATGGAGGTTTAAATATTTCCCAGCTATTAGGTAAGGAGTTCGGAGCGAACCATTATCGTCAGAGCTGTCTTTGTGGACTGACATGTTTTCACTACATAAGTGATTTACAGCTGGGAGGTGATGCTGTCTTCACAATTATGTTTATGGGATTCAGAGATGCCAGATCCTCGCTGAGCTCTTGTGCCATTGTGGTGATTCTAATCACCAAAAGCTTCTGGAATTTCCTGTAATAAGATACTGATAATGCACCTCCTTCTGGTTGAAACAAAGGTATTTAATAATCCTGGAGTACTTAAAGGAGTCTGCTCACAGCATTTGCATAGCCAAATACAGGGTATTAATGACTGGATCCACGCCAGCAAAGCCGTCACAAGGCTGAGCATCCTCCTTTGAAGCCTCATCGCTCAGAAAGCTTTTTACAAAATGTTTGAAGTGTCTGCATGTGTAATAATGATTTATAATTCTCTTGAACTGATGCAAAATTTGCTGGTAAAAATTATTTTTTAAATAAAATAAATTGTGCCCGGAGGGTCAGGCTGGGTTTCAAAAGGAGATCACCCAGGAGCGGCAAATAATTTAATAAGCCACCAGTATTAGAATGGCTGGATGGAGGGGAAAAGGATGAGGCATTTCAAAGCGTGTCTAATTAAAATCAGTTTATTAGCATGTCAATCTTTGCAAATGCTATGCCACAACCAAATATGAATGCTGGAAGGAAAAAAAAAAAAAAAAAAAAAACACTGGACACTGCAGCTCACATTAAGTGTGTGATTTTTGGGATGATATATTGTTATTTTCTATTGCGCTACTTTAAATTAACAAGATAAAACAAAACAATCTTTTAATTTTTGAAGGACATAAAATAAAGATTTAACCACAACAACCCCATCCTTCTCCCTTTCTCTTATTCCTCAGGGAAATAGTAGATAAATATTTAAATTCACTTTCATCAGTGTGACTGCATAGTGATTATCGAAATCTGAAAGCATGTTTGGTTTAATTTTGGTGCGGAATGCGCGTTGAATTTCCAGGAATGTAACAACAGTAATTCTGTCAGCTTCACATTTTTATAAATCATACTTACATTTATGATTATGGAGGAGGGGTGAGACATGAAAAAGGAAAATGACACTGGAACGGCATAAAATGCCAGTAGTCTGTAAGTGCTGCTACAAAAAGGGCCAGTAAATTGTCAATTTATAAGAGCCCTCTTTTCAATGGCTCGCCACTTACGATAGGATGGAGCAATAGTGCACTCTGAAAAATAGTTCAGCACCTGGCAACAATACACTGAGTCCAGTGGGTTGCACCTCTCCAATTCAGCTAGTACTTTTCTTATCATCATCTTTGCGTAAAACAGATCACCATATTCACAGAGGCACAAAACATAATGGCGACCTTGGAGCCGATGAAGCGGTTGCAACCCTACAAAAAATGATACAGGAAAAAAAAACCTGTGTTCCTGTCCTTAAAAGGCTGTTTTTGATTTAAAAAAAAATAACGGAATCATTAAAATTATTTATATGGGGAAACAATCTGTTGTAACAATTTGTTTTACAATGGTGTGACATGATGATCATAATAACACATGTATTTGTTTCTTTTCACCATAATCTATATTAAATGCTCCAGAGGCTCCCAGAGCAGCCTCCCCCAGATCACACTCATGTTTAGATTCAAGTGTTGCTCTGGCATTTACATAAATATATTTTTAATCGAGCAGGGAGGCGGTAACAAAGCACCGGCATCTTGGAGGACTCTAATCCCAAGAAATGCACCATACCCTCTTTCTTCAGCGTTCTACTTTCATGTTAAATTCATGATTCTGGAATGTGCTTTAGCCAACACACTAGATCCTCTGTGGCTGGTGTCCCTTGTGTTACGGTCTCAAAAAAATGCTTATGATTTCACAGTTGGGCTGGGGGAGGCCGCTTTAAAAAACTAAATACAAATCCTCTTCATCCCAAGCACACAGAGGGACCTAAAGTAAGCAGGGGTCAACAAAACCATGCCTTTGTTTATCCTTGTGCAAGTATCACAGTCCCAAAAGCAAACAGTCTGTTTAATTTAAGTGATTATCAAAGACAAATAAGATCAAGTGGGCCCATCTAAGGAATATATTATGGCACAGAAGGATTAAAAAGGAATACAGGAAACAAGATAATGAGTGTTGCAGATGTTAAGTACTATAGAGATGTTTACTGGTTTAAAAACACAGGTTGACAGGTTGAAATCCACAACTTGTGATCATTTTAGAAAAAAAAAAGCATCTGAAAGCATGTTGAAAACATATTTTTTAAAGAAATATTATTTTGTGTACCCTGCTAACCTTTTTTGAATATTTGTTATATTTAACAATACATTTATTTTAAACTTTACAAAGAGAAAATCTAAAACAAGCTAGAAATTTTACAACCTGAGTAACTTTAAAAAACATTTTTTTAATATATAAAACAGTGGTGGATACCAGATTTTATATTTTAAAAAATACAACATAGAATACAATATCACAAAAAACTAAAGTTTGACTGCGCAAAGAAAAAATAAATATTTTTTAACATCAATAAACATAACATTTTTGGCTCTGGGCCACCAGGACATTCTTACTGTTGAGCTCTTATTTCCTGGGCCTGGCACATGTAAACATTCATTGCTATAATGTATATTACAGTCATATATAGTTACTTCAATTTAAATTATATATATATATATATATGTATATATGCACACACACATAAGTATAAAAAAAATAACATTGTATGTATATTACATTTCAGGGCTAGAATAGACAAGCAGAAAAATCTGTACTGTTAAGACTTTCCACTTCTAGCTTATGACCAGTGAGTCTGGATTTATTTGCATTCAATAGTCTCATGTCGTATACATGCAGTCAGTGCTATGTTCCCTGAACACAAAACAACACATCAGACAACAAGACAGACAGAACCGGCAGCTATAGAAAAGCTAACAGAGCGCTCCCAGTCAGTGTGTCAAGATAACAGCAGATCACTTCCTACAGGACGAGATTTTCAAAACGAGCCATTTACTGAAAGAAACAGATATCTTAGATGTAATAAATGATAATTCATCATCCTCCATTGGAAATGTACTGGGGTTGTGAAAAATGCATGAATTACTAATTAATGAGGCATTCTGAGCAGATTTACATATTCATAAAGGTGGGGTTGAGTAATTGACATATGCATGAGAGAGCTGAGTGATGGTTTTGAGATAATAACACATGCCTTCGTAGGAACCTTTATTTTTCTAAATTCTTCAAAAAGCAGAGGGAGTGAAGATGCTTTTAAATCTCCATTACGTATTCATTCTTCCCAAAAGAAATGCAGTCAAATGCTTTCAGAGATAAATACACTGAGGGAACGCAATGATGTGAAACAGTATGTAAAATTACATTTTGTGAAATATTGCCCTATAGAGATTCTTCAAAAGTTCATTTAGCAAACGGATGTGCCCAACAACCATGGTTAGAAATTCTAAACATGTGACTGAATCCTAAAATGAACACACAAATATGCTTTCAAAGACGAATGAAGGGTGAAAAAAGAGAAAAATAAAGCATAACAAATACATTTATGGTAAGCGCTAACTCGCATACATGCAGTCAATCAATCATCAGCAAGCTCGACAAAATGTGCTGGGTGCCCGTCTAATCCAGCGGAGAAAAATGTAAACTGAAATTCAGATGTCAACAAAGCTCCACTAGCTTTAATCCTGTGGCACTTTCCCAAAGTAACACCCATTTCCAGACGTCCCACCTAACAATTCTAATGCATACTTCTGCCGTCCCAAAGATGGCATTTAGTGTTAAGACCTCTCAGATAGCTGATGAAAAGATCTGATTTATGGTGTCCCGTTGTGCCATGAGGTCAGCTTTTTGGAGACTTGTTGCAGATGGGGTGGGTCCAAGAGTGTTTGGACGGGGCAAGCGTGTATGTCACTCGGAAAACGTCTCTGCCATTGTTAGGAGTGCTGGAACAAAAGCCTTGTGAAAGCTGACCCAAATATGGTGCATTAGAAGAGCACAAAAACATTCAGATGGTTCCTAGGCTTTCTTTATAAGTATGCACCGCCAAATGACAAGTTCAACAAAAACATGTTGAGTTTTTCACCCGGGCCTATTGTGTTCCCACATTAACTCCAAGCTGAGCTCTTTGAGCTCGTCCAGAGTTGTGTCTGGACTCCATGGGTCTGCGATGGCTCTGTCAGCGGGCTTGGCCTCCGCTGCACTCCACACCGTCTCCTTCAGTGTTCTTTTCATTCTCACTCCCTTTTTTCCCCCCTCTCAGCAACTTGGCTTCCATGCATGCTGAAGCGAGCGATTGATGGGGCAAGAGAGAAGTTAAACAATTAAAGATGGCCCTCTGCGCCAACTGTTTTGTGCATTAGGCGTCACGTTGAGAGGAAGCCTTTGTGCTCGCAGTTATTGTTTGGATGGAAAACCAAAGATCTCATTCTCAAAGCAGAGGGACTCTCTGTAGCCAGTGTGAATAATATATCAAGGTGCCTGGGCATAACAATCATTTGATTCCCACTGGGACTGGATGGATGTAATTATTTCTGGACGGCGAAGTAACTGCAAATGAGGTTCGTGCAACATCTGGTCAAGCGCAACCAATGGGAGACCAAAAACTAATTGCGAGTATAATGGCAGGTCTCTGTACTTAGCAAAGCGAATAACAGCTGTCCTTATCAATCAGATGCAGATGATCACTATCGCGAGGGGGGGCTTGACGGCAGAGGTGAAGTATCACAAATTAGGTGCAGCTTTAGAAACGCCGAAGTTTGACTTTAACCTTGCAGGACTTTTTGGAAGGCACTTACGAGTATGGGAGAAGAGTTTTGGCAGAGGAACAGGAAGCCTGGTGGGTCCGCACATCTCGGGATGCTGGTACTCCACACTAATCCATTTTAAACCATCTGTGAAATTAGCAAGATTCCTTAAGTCCTTCACCTCCAAGGATTAAAAATGGCCCTGGGTCAGAGCCATCGCATGTACACATATGTATGCATGTCTGCTTTCAGCCCAAACTTCTGAGGCTATAATCACACTTTACCCTCTACATGACAGACGCTTTTGAAAAGGTAGCTACTTTAAAGACAATTTCAGACGAGTCTCTCTCCTGGTGTCTTTTCAGATGCTCTTTGAAATCTGTAGAATCTGCACTTTGTGTTACATTACATAAATATGAGTCTTTGTGCGACTTACTCCCCCTGCAATTCAGCACACTCCAAAGTTGAATAGCAACACGATGCGCGGCCCGGCATGCGGCAAAGTATGTCAAAAACAAACCAAACCACTCTAAATATATAAAAAAAGAAGGGAAAAAAAGAAGGCATTTCAGGGCTCGAACATCTGCTGAATGGCAGTCTGGGCTGCGAAAGGTAAACAAAAGCCATACATAGACAAAAGTTACCTGCAATGTCTCCTTGAACCATACACATAAACAGCTCGAAAGTGCAACTCTTCAGCCCTGCTGAGTTTCGGCCAAAAGCCGTACAATGAAGTCATGAGTCAAGTCTAATGAGAAAATCAGATAAATAGCAGCTGGGCTCTGAGAAACAGCCCTCCCTGACTGATTCACTGGACTCAGTGGCAATAGCATGGAGCTCAGGAGGAGCTGCCACTTCCAGAACAGTAAAATATTGTTCCAGACGACTCCCTCCAATGTTTAGTCATCAGGGCCATGAAATAACAGGGCTGTCGCCTCTACGCAGCAATACAGTATTAATTATTATTTGCAGCCCAAACACCTACATGTTTGTACTAACACTCTGACAGTTCATCCAAACAGGCCATTTAGAGGCTGCGACATCATTCTCCGTACTTACCAACACCCCCACCTAGCCTTCCCCCGTATGTCCCAACACAGGCTTGTGTGGAGAAGTGCACCGTACCAGAGGGATTAAACCCCAGTTTCACGGAAAGGACAATGATCATGTCTAATTCCAAATAAGAACGTCAGCAGCCGCCACATCTGCATATGCCCACAGAAGCACAAGGGCAAATGCGCAATGCCAAGTCTGCCGTCAGGGCCAAAGATTTGTAATGCAAGCTTTGTGAATTACAATAAGATTTATTGTGCAGCAATATATGTCTAATTTTCCATCTACCGCGGGGCGCTTCAGCAGGAGAGAGCTGACACAGGCGTCTATTATACACACCACAGTTAAAATGTGGTTATTTTACGCATGCTCTCGGGGGAAGCAGCTTACTGTGCACTCTGGCATTGGACAAAAAATGATTGATGAAGATAACAAAAGGAACACATAAATGGTTTTCCAAAAATGTTTTGAAGTAAGTTATATTCCAGATCTGTCTATTTTTTTCTACCATGGCAAACAGAACTTAAGGAAATGATGAAAAGCTTCCCTTTTTTAATTCTTCATGCCAGAGCAGGTACTCAACAGATAGTAACTGACAATCTACAGTACTTTTTAATGTCAAATACCACATCAGGGGGACATTAACTATTAAACGCATTCCAACACATTCAGAAATGCAATCAAAATCAATGCTTCTAGAAGCATTTGTTAACTGAACAATTACATTTTGTTCTAAATGTTATCTATTCTTCACAAAGACCTATGTCAAAGAGATGAAGCTAGCTGGGTGCAAAAAGAGAGATCCCAGTGGCTGGAATCCAAAAGATGAAAAATCTCCTGCAGTTTGGAGGGCTTGGTTTGCACTAGGAATTCCACTCTATTCCTGGCAGATGCAGAAGTCAGTCAGCAGGAGCACATATACATTGAGAATACCCTCTACATATTTGCTTGATGCGTTTAGGAAGACACATCAATGTATACATAGAGGGTTCGATTACGGGTAAGAAATTACGGCTGCACTTATCTTTATGTTTAATTTACTGTTTAATGCTGAAAATTGTAAGTTGATAACGTCTCAGTTATGTATGTAACCCTCGTTCCCTGAAGAAGGGAATGGAGACGTCACGTCAGATGACCAATGAATTGGGATCTTGCATCGAGGACCAATCTACTTCGCGTGTATGAAAACACGCCAATGAACATTGGCATGCACTGATTGCATCCAGCTGCAGCTGAACATTGTGTAAGTATAAACAGACAGCGGATGCGTGCATCTTTAGTTTTCCGTTGAGGAGCCAAGCCGGTGACCTGGCCGCTCAGCGTCGGTACAGTACCATTGGTGGCGGGAATTCAGAAAACAAGAGTTACGTACGTTACCGAGACGTTCCCTTTGTCGGATGACCGACAAATTGGGATCCCTACCAAAACACCATGGACGCTGAGTTTTCCAGTGTCCTGCGGGGGTCTCCCAAGCCCACTCTCTTTAGGCCGGGACTCACACAAGAGGCCAGATACTGTTTCAAAGTACTATCTATTCAGTAATTTGGAGCACTGGGATGTCCCCGTTCATTGTGATTGTGGTTAGCAGCAATGGCAGCCACATAGACTTTAAGGGTGGAGGGAGACAGCCTTTGGTCCCAACCCCCGCTGCAGAACGAAAGCACAAATCTGATTGGGCATCTCCGGGGTTTTTCTCGTTGAGAAGAACAACACTCAATAAACAGGTTCCACTTCCCAGCGTAGGCAGCTCTTGTAGAAGGCACTCTCGCTGAAGAAATGGTGTCGCTACCCCTTGGGGTAGGTCACCTAGAACCTCCTTTTTTTTCAGGGACCAGACATGGAGTTTCCAGAGGTCTGGATGCGGGTTCCAAGGGGTGCCCTGTCTCTGAGTCAGTAGGCCCCTCCTTAGAGGAATCGGCCAAGGAGGGCTGTCACAAGGAGCATAGGTTATGGAAACCAGGTCCGGGTGGGCCAATAGGGGCCTACCAGAAGAACCTGCTACTCGGCCTCCCTGTGTCAGGTGACCTGCTGAACACTTCTCGCAAATCCAAGTACTCATCAGGAACCCCTGACAAATCACCGGGATCCTCCTGAAAAACGGGAACAGATGACACAGGAGAAATAGCAGACACAAGACACTTTACGTGACACGAAACCCCCAAAGACAAAATAGAATTCTCCCTCCAATAAAGTTGAGGATTATGCAAGGCTAGCCAGGGGTGACCCAAAATAATAGGTTCAGAAGGAGAGTCACAAAAAAAAATAAAAAAATAGATTCCTGGTGATTACCAGAAACCGTTAGATTGACTGAAACAGAAACAAAAAGAACCTGAGCTAATTTCTCCCCATTAAAGGCATACAAATCAAAAGGCTTGGCCAGATCAAGTAAAGTGACATTATGCTGTTGGGCCCAATTGAAATCAAGAAAGTTCTCCTGAGCCCCAGAGTCATGAATGAACAGTACCTCCCAGACGAACAGTTACAGGCAAGGTGGTTCTGCCCTCTAGTCGTGGAGATGGAGAAGTGCTCGCCAGTACTCTCCCACTTACTGGCGAGCGCTGGCTTTTACCGGGCAACCAGCCACACGATGGCCCTTACCTCCGCAATACATACAAAGAGCTCCATGAATACGACGTTGACACTCCTCCGTGGAAATCTGAAAACCCCCAAGCTGCATAGGCTTGTCAGAACGAGAAGCGGACAGATGAGGTGAGGGGCGCGGAGTCTCCTCTTCAGGGCGGGATGCCTCCATGCCTTAAGCAGAGCAGTCGAAGATCCTCACCATCTCCTCCCAAAAGAGAGCATAACTGGAACAGCACCGAGCCTCAGCCTGCCAGACTGCCTCGGCCCAGTCTCGAGCCTTGCTGACCAGTAGAGAGAGAACATAGGCAATGTACGCCCGATCCTCCGCATAAGTCGATGGCTGCAACGAAAAGATGACCTCACATTGCATGAGAAACGCCCGACACTCTGCGGACTGACCTGAGAAGCATGGAGGGTTGTTAATGCAAGGCTCAGGTGTCCTCGACCTCACTCGGTCCTCTGCCTGTCCAGCTTGTGAGTCCTGAAGCTGTGCTGAAAGCTCCCTGACCTGAGCCGAAAGACTGTCCACAGCATCACTCCTTGGAACTCCACTGCTGAGCGAATTGGCGATCCCTCCTCAGACTGCATGATTCTGGTCTCATGATTCTGTCAAATGAGGGCAGGTGTACAGTCTAAAGGAGACTCAAAACAGTAATGCAACAAAAGTCTTTTATTAAAGAATAGTCTTTGAACAAAAGCTGCCGCTCTCTGCGTGCAGGAAGGGAACAAAAAAACACTTCTTCGGAAAAAACAGTTGACCAGGCAAAACCAAAAATAAAGAAAATCACAGGCCAACCTCAGGGCCAGATATGGTCGCGCCTCCTTGCTCACAAAGGACTGGTGAGAGTGCGGACTCTTCTGCGGCGGGCACCCCTGTCAAGCGACAGGATACAGACAGTTCTGAGTACAGAAAAACAGTTTAGCGGATGACAGCAAACAAATCCGACACAACGAGCAGGACAGGACTAGACAGGATCAAAAACCTTCTGGATAGCAGAAGATGAAACAGCAGGACACGGTCACAGACATAGCGGACACATTGACTTAATCATCAGACAAAGACAACCAGAACAGACAGAGAGAAATAGAGACGCCAATCAGTGCCGAAAGAAAATAGGTGTGCAGAGATCAGCGCAGAGCGATTGCAACAAGCAGCAGCTGAGAGACTAATGAAGAAACAGAAAGAATAACAGGGAGAAAGTCCAGATCAAACCCGCCTCATGACACCCTGGCCTTGCACAAAAGCTGTGCTAGAAGGCTCACTGGATGGAACGAGTCTCCAGAAAACCGTGATACAAACCGTGATAGAACCGTGGCCTCACTTTACCGTTGCATCCCTATTGGACACTATGAAGTAGTATCCTCATATCGACTGGAGGGACTGCCTCTCGCTAGAAGAACCACAATCGCAACTTTTACTGACGTAAAGCGGATGCCGCTGAACTTGGGGCGGGGGGACGCCAGGCGAAGTGAATCGCATAGCCGAGAAGTATGGTCCGTAGGAGCCAACGAGACGGACTAAGGAGTTTCATCCAAGCTTCAAGAAATCGAACTAGTTGCACCAGCGGGACTTCCGATGTGCCAGCAGCGGGGTAGTGAGGGGGAACGCAGGGACCTGGCTTGGGCGTCTCATAGCCGGTCCGGAGCGGGTCTGAGCATGTCCTCTTACCTGTGTCCCGGCAGAAGTGAGGTGGGTAGACCTCCCAGTCTCCGCACTGCTGCCTGTAACAAGAGGAGAGTGAGTGTGACATGGAACAGGCCCGGGAGAATTCAAGAACCATGTCTTGTCTGCTTCGTGCATGTCCGCTAGACACAGCCACAGATGTTGCTCCTGGTCCACATTGTGGATATCACACGACGTCCACACTGGCCACACTGTAACCTTCGTCGCTCAGAGCTCGAGGTCCGTGGCGGTACAGAGTTCTCGGAGAACTTCTGGGTCGTGACCACCCTCGTTCAGTTCTCTGCAGCTCCTCCACAGGCCGAACAAGCACTGCCGATCAGAGCCGACAACTAATAAATTGGTCAATAGAAAAATCCTACATAAATATAATACTACATTACCATATTCCCGTTCAGGTTTCAAAATAAACAAAGTGTCTCAAACCCATTTAAATTATAATACAGCATTAGGTAATTATAAGCTTGTGGTCAACATATCCAGTTACCCTTTCAGTCGAATCACTTCGACGTTACATATGGGAACTCGCCAGAGAGACCTATTTGCCTTTGAGCTTTT
>JAUCMU010000125.1:10920948-10931441 GCA_032275025.1 Enteromius treurensis | reverse complement strand
CTTGCTTGTCTCTGCGTCTCGGTCTGATGACGGCTCACTCAGGGCGGGGCTGAGGTAAGACACCAGTTCAGTCTGTGAGACACACTGCTGTCAATCAAATATTGTCGGTGTGACGTCACACCTACATGGATTTGAGAATGGCTTGATTTCAGAAGGGGCAACTTATTTTTATTGAATTAAAAGAAAACTACGTGTGGATCTTTATCATTGTAGGCCAACCCACATTTCAGTCCAAACTGCTCTAACTTAGCTCTGTATCAGAAGGAGACAAGAAAGAAATGAAGAAATATGTGTGTCCAAAGACATCTATATTATGTATATCATATAAACTGATATAACTTTTTTTTTTTAATCTAAAAGTAAAAATTGCACAGCTGTAACTGTTCCTCTTTGAGGTGCAATGTTGTCAGATGAATTAGCATACCATTAGCTCTGGTCATGGGATCTAACCAGAAATGATAATAATCAGGTCAACCATGATCAGCTTTGTTGTCCATTTAAAGTAACCTGATAGTGGAATGTGTGCAAGAAAAAAACAAGACATCTGTTATCAAGGCTGCCACATAATATGTAAATTGTTTGCATTTGTGAAGTTTACTACTTTGCTTACTGATACACAAAACTGTGTAAATGTTTGAATTCTCTTAAGTCGCATTTCTTCTTCAGCTATCGCATTTATTATGGCAGTTCATATTACGCTTAAGGCACATTAAGTACATTCATTTACTACTCATTTTAGCACAACAAACTACCGATGTCAAATTAATTGCAAATAATTAATTAATTCAAAAAACTTATGATTAAATAATATTTTAAATACATCAACAACCAAACACCATTTCAAAAAAATACAACACACAACAAATAAAACAAAATGTCTCTTTAATTTGTAAGTGTCAACAGCAGTACAAAAAGATGGAGTGATGGTGAGACGATTTTGTCATATGTGTGTGTACTCTATCTTTTATGGAAAAAGAGGAACTCTTGAGGTAAATAAGCAAACAGACAGGAACACCCTCATCTGCCGTCGTACATCAGTGAATTGAGAATATACTGTAAAAATGGTGTTACATTACAATATGCCAAATGCTGCTTGTGGGGAGAACAACCTAGATATTTGTACAATCCACTAAGGTGTCTAAATACACCGAAATGTGTCACTCATCTGGTTTATTTTATTTCATATAATAATACTACCATTACAGAGAAGACTGGTCTCTGGACATACAACTGTAGCATTAATTAGTTTACCTCACGTCAATACTGCACATGGAAACCAATGACTTGCTGGTTTACATACTAAAGCCAAGCAAAAAATATTTTTAGTACCCTTTTTTTTTCATTTTTTTTTTCAAAACAATAATATCCTTAGCAAATAGCTGTCTTTTGTACTGTATAAAGAAGAATGTGAACACAAATGTGATGGCAACCTTTTTAAGTTCAATTAAAAACTTTACACTGGACTGTACAAGATATTATGATAAACTATTTACATTTTTAGACTTAAAACTTTTTTTTTTTCTCCAAAAGCAGCAACAGATACTATTCTATATCTCTAACGCCCAAACAATAATACCTGCCATGGGTCTATGTACCTGCTGAGAAACCGGTCTCTACATACTCACACTCTCACACACACACACACACAAAGACACAATTAAAGAAAAGTGTTATCAGGCTGCTAGCGGGATTTTAAACGAGAGTGTGCCTAGCGACAGAGGAGCCACACACAGTGACTACAGAAATCTAAAAGCGAAGTACCATTGACAACAGCATACGTTGTCCCCGACAGCAACATTTTACTCTTCTGAACAGCAGCTAGCATTCCAGTCCAGCATGTCAGTGAATTGTGCTGATTAAATTAACAAAAACTATCCAACAATATACATCACAAAAGTCCATACCGAAAAAGAAAAAAGCATTACAGTAAGATAAGTAGAAACACCCAAGCTTTGTCCTCAGTTATTGTACCTACTTTGCATTAATATGGCAGTGATAGTTATAAAAGAAATGTCATTTAGACTTGCTGTTGACTGGATGGGAAATGGTCTATTAAACACTATGAAGCAACACAGAGAAAAATACTGTATGAAAACATCAAATGCACAGAGTGGGTCTGCATTGTGCAGCATAAAAAAAAAAACAACAACAACAAACAAACTCATAAATATTTGCACATCCCCAATGGATTAAATGCTCAGAGAGAAACTTTTCAGATGAAGCTGTACTGTATGACACGCCACAGCTGATGCCCCACAATTACATTTTGTCTCATTCAAATTTGGCACAAAACCAATTATCATAGAACTTCAGCAAGTACCTCAACAATTTAGAAAACAATTGGTAAAAACAAAAACAAAAAATTCCGTACATGGATTTCAAGATTTGTACTTTGCTACAGAGTGCACCAAGAACATAGCAAATGGCTGGTTAACTCAGCATGGAGTGCGAGGTTCATCACTTAAACACATGGAAGTGAGATGCCCGGGTGTCTCAGCTGTGTCTTCAATACTACTCAATCAACAGGGATGTGAATTCAGCAACTACATGAGGTACAGTGAATTGTCAGTTTGTGATTTCGTTCTTTTTTCCTAAGTACAACGACCAAAAAACATTTACACACAAAAAAGAAGAAAGGAAAAAAAAAAAAAAGAGAAAACATAATTTATACTTCAGCAAGTATCCATGAACAAAAATAGAATTCTATTTTCCTATGTTATATTTACAATGAAAAGGGGAAAAAAAATCTGTAATGAGATGGAGATTTTTTTGTTGTTGTAAAAAACGAAACTTTGTTTTGAGCTCCAATCCATTTTGAAATTTCACTGTTTTTATTCTTGTTCTCTGATTGTCCTTTAATTCTGTTCTACTGACACTTTTAGAGCCAATAATGGCTAATAAATACAATAAAATGTCTATATGCACTAGAGAGCTTCAAATACAATATACAACACAAACATACATGACCATTGAAATGTGCTACTGAAGTCCGGTGTGTCTCAGTTGGCCAGTCACTACGCGAGCCTCTCCGTCGAGTTTACTGCTCTTTCTCCCCTAGGCAGCACTGGAGCTTAAACAAAGTGTTCATTCATCACGTGTCTTTGCATAAATAAACAAAATATGTCAAGAGAAAAATGACTCAAATCTGGCAACTGTGAGGCACGCTCACTTGAGTCCAAACAGGTGACTTGTTCATGTAGGTTTTTTCTTTTTTTTTTCCTCGCACAACGGCTTCACATTAGTCAGAATTGATAAAAATACCATTTATATCCAGTGCTTGTAACACTTTTGAATCATTGTCTCCGTGTGAGATTGAAATAGTCTCTTTTTTTTCTCCTTTTTTTCTTTTAATCTATACAAGCGCAATCAAGTTTCAGTCCCAACAACAGTCCTTTTGTCTGCTACCAGCCCACAGAACTGGCTTGGCATGGTCAAGGAAATATGTACAAATCACGTACAAATCAACCGATCCACCAGCAAACAGATATAACAGCTTTAAACAAACAATAAACGTTGGCTTGTAAGCAGAAAAAAAAAAAAAAAAAAAACTGAACGCGGATGTCAAGGGACACCCAGCCAAGTACTGTACCTTATGTAAAAATCACAACAAACCTAAACAAACCCAACAAATCAAAAGGTACGAATACGAGCTTCTAAAGAAGTGCTGAAAACTTCTACAAATTAAGTAAATGCTTTTCAAAGAGGGGCGCTGAGGAGAAAAGTCAATGCTTCAACTGCTGGGAGAAGTAAGCGCTAAATAGCCATCGGTACCTTGTGGACCTTTGGAGGTAATGCAGTGACCAGCAGCCTCGCCGTGACATTTCCTGTCTATTCTAATCTCTGGGTTACTGATGAAACAGACAGGTTCAAGGGCAAAGGCAAAATAGCGGGACTCATGCATTAATAATGCTGTATTTCAGATGATACCGACTCGTCAGTCATTTTAATAATCCCCCACAGCTTGATCTACTTGTTCCATCTGCTCGCTAGCACCTCGTGGCTGCTTCTGGCCACGGCCTTTCGCGAGCGCTTTGATGGAGAGAGGGCACAATAAACCACATGGGCCTCGCCTCCATTGTTCGCTACCTTTCTCCTGGGCGCGGGCCGATGCCGGGAGCCAGATGGCAGCCCCTTGAGGCAGGGTGTGCGCTGGGTAGAGGTCAGGCGAGTGGAGGTGAATGGCACTCGCACCCTGTAGGAGCCTTCGGTAGGGCCAAAGCCTAAAACAAGAGGCCCTGACCGCTGGCTGCTTCTTGGCTGTCCTTCCGTACGCAAACAACCTGAGATCTGTTTTGAACGAGCGGATAATTTAGCAGAGGCGCAGGACTGCTTTTTTGAATTGTCTTTTCAAGTGCTCCAAAACACTGATTTCAAGGTAGATTTGTCTCTAGGTATATGTTTCAGAACATATATTTAAACATAAATACAATAAAATCCAAGTATCCCTTGAAAATTTGGAAAATAAGTGCCATTATTCGCTTTTCCGTAATCCTCTGCATAACTGGCCAAAGCATCCTGATAAACTGGCCGTTCTCTTAAGACTTAACGATGAACACACTGCAGAAGCCCAAAGGGCGTACGGTCTGTTTTAAGACTATTCCCTCAGTTAAGATTACAATGTCTACAAGACTTAAGCGTTTATTATTATAAGCGATCTTAAACTTGCCGCCCCGGAAACCAGGGCTGAAGACTTTAGTAGAATGTGCATGTACATTTTGTACAACAGCAATTTGTGATTGTAATACACCAAAGCTGCCTTTCGCTGCCTGTCCAATTCTGCAGATTGGATGCCATTTGGCCCCTTGGCATTCAGGCCTGATTACAATCACTGTGATTAAGAACCGAGCGGGTAAGACTGAACTAGACGAGGACGGTGGTCGGGGCGATCACTGCATTCAACCTCCTGGAGAACTATGACGTTCGTAGTTCCTAAGCATTTACACGTGGTTGTCAATGGAGAGGAGAAATAAAAGTGAGAAAAGATTGAAAAAAAGAAGTGGGCTTTGTTGATAAGATTGCAAGGATTGTCTAAGACTCATGCAGTCTCCTCCTTAAGACTTTCAAATTTAAGATTTAAGAGCAGGAAGCTTATGATATGTTTGGCACATCTGGACTTGTAGTAGTAGTAGTATTAGAAATAATAATAATAATAATAACAAGAACAACAATAATAAAAATGGGGAGTTTTAGGCTTTCCCTCTATGGTTCAAATGTAAGGACTTCTTCAGTTTTATCGTATTATGAAATGTCAAATGAAGTGTCGTCTTTTTCATTTTAAATAGTTCTGATTAAAAACATTCACAAGCTGTTGGCTGGTACAGCATACCTGAGTGAGATATAGAACCCCATCGAAAACAGTAATGTACGCTTAAAAAAACAAAAAAACAAAACATGTGTAAATCCATATGAATTGAAGTAAGACTGTGTGTTATGTATCCATATGAAATGTTTCAATCGTCAAGTCCTATTATTCAAAAATGTCGTAGGAAATACCCTAAATTGTCCATGATTAAAACACGAAAAAAAAAATCAATAAAATAACAATTGAAAAAAAAAAAAAGCCAAAATAAAACACAATCAAATTGTTTCACACTCGGAGAAACACTTAAGACCAATAGCTGTTAAATCTGCAGGAGCCACATTTGCATGCTGGCTCCCAAAACCTATTTCATCAGAAACAAGTTTTTTTTTTTCTTTTTTTTTTTTTCATCTTCTTCAGTCGTCCCTCTAATGAAAGGATATTCTTCGCTGGCTGTTTTCGCCTCAGTTGGCACTGACCGGCTCCTGTGTGTCATTCTCACTGCTGTAGTCCGATTTGGGCTCGTCCTCAAAGTCCTCGTACATGTCCATCTCGTCTTCTCCGTTCACGGGGTCGTTAGACACCATGGTGCCTGGTTCCATCTTCATGTTGAAGGTGCTCTGGATGACGGGGATGGTGGGCTCGGGGCTGACCGAGGCACTGGAGCAGTCTGATGTCATGTGAGGGGAGGGCGTAGTGGTCGCCATTGTTATGGCACCGGGGTAAACGACACCTGCGCTGGTGGTGATGGGGATCTGCGTCTGTGGCTGCTGCCTGATACAGAGGTGAAGAAACAGACAGATTTACACACATGAAGTGCCAGAGTGCGCTTTCTGCTTTTCAAGAGAGCTTTTAAGAGACCAATGTCAAGTTTAACGTTTTTCAAGGAAAACAATTAAAGTCTCGGGGTATTAGAGATTGGAAAGAATGTACCAAAAAAAAAAACGCAGGTCGAAAGCACAAAGCTTGTGCAGTTTTAAACGCCGGCTTGAACGGGGCGTGCCCAGCCGGTAGCCCTGTAAAAAATGCTTCCCAATCAGCGACAACTTTGGGAAGGATTGTGAAAACGACACTCGTTTCTTTCTGGGTGACAAAGCCAAATGGTTGGTAGAGACACAGTCTCCTGATCTTTAACAGGCTGATTGATACTCCAGCGCTCGTATTTCTTACTGTTGAAGTGGAAACACCTGGAGCAGGCATTTTCTTCACTCACCACACGCAGTAAATTATAGAGTTGAGCTCCAAACATCTGCCCTGCAGCCCTCTCTATATTCATCCTCGACTCTAATATCCTAAAATAATGGCTACGTGAGTCCCGCTGCCCTCTGTTACAGTCTAAATGTGATAAACCACTACTTTCAGGCAGCCGCAAGAAAATACTATTTTGTCAATGGGATTCAACCCAGGGCCATATAGTGCATTTCCCCTCCTCCGAGAAAAAAATAAATTTTCCACAGCATATAATCACAAAGGGAGCATGCAGGCAACAAAAGGCTGCGCTCGCTTGAAGCGTATATTAAAATTAAGTGCGAGGGCCATATAACGTGACAAATGAGCTAAGTGGTTGAATTACTCCAATCAACCTGATTAAAGGGTCACTGGCTTTACACCAGGAGTTGGCACACGGTATGGAGTCATTACCTGCCTATTGTGAGAGCCCTAAGCTGGCTTTATGAACAGCATATAGGGGTTTAACAGAGGGCAGGGCATCTTGAACGGCCGCCTGCTATTGTTCGTGCCGTTTTTTTTCCACCGTGCACCTACCCCACAGTGAAGAACTGCCTCATCTCTTGCCTCCTCGACCTCATCATCTGCTTGTACTCGCCTATGCGCAGCTTCTTGCCGTCGATGATGCAGGTGCGCTTGGGCCTGGGCTTGTACTTGTAGTTGGGATACTTCTCCAGGTGAATCTTGCTGAGCCGTGCCTGCTCCTCATAATACGGTTGTTTCTCCTGGTTCGTCATGGACTTCCAGCGAGATCCTGTTGACCGCAGTTGAGAAGTTAGAAGTGAGAAATGATCATTGCAGATTATTATTATTTTTTTAAACTATTATTTATTTTAGTCAAACTTTACAGCTATTTTATTTCAAACTAGAGCTTATATATATATATATATATATATATAAATTAAAAGCAACTTCATTTTTTTTTAATTTGTTATAAAAAACATTTGTCAATTCAATATATTTTAACACAATTAATAAAACGCATAATGATATTTAAGTGTATTCGTACATCCTTAGGCAAGTGCTTCTTTTGTGAATGGAGGGTAACTGCATTACTGTTAGCGTTTCTGCATTAGTGAAAACAACAGGCCAGTAAATATCTCCAGCCTTCAGAAACGTCCAGGCTGACGGGTCTTTTAGTTGCTGTGATCTATTGACTCTCTGGACTGGGGGACAAGACCCATTTAGCCCTGTCATTTTTCATGACAAACACTGCCCACGTGACAGCCACTAAATCCATCTAATTGAGCTGCTCCTGCGGGCATCAAGCCATCAAGTTTAACCACGCTCGTCTGTTTGAGATGCATTGAATTGTGTGGAATTACTTGCAAAAGAAGATTAGGCAGGTGTGGTAACAGCCTGAACATCTTATTCACAGCATACATTTTGCTTAATGCTTAGATGCTTGTCTATCGATTGCTAAGAGTGGAGAAACTGCCTCGGCGATATTCATTTGCATATTTTGTGCAATTCAAGGTCCGGTGTACTATATGCTGAAATGTGTAGTCAATCAACATAACACTCAGCCTTTCTTAATGGTCCAATTCAGCTACATTTTAGCTTTATAAGTCTTGGTTTTGGTCCAAAACAGTGGGCTGTTTCAGTTTGGTAAAAACAGACCCTCCCTTTACCTCAACAGAGGTTCAGTTCATTTCAGTAAAAAACACATTTAATACATGTACACCAGAAAAAAATGTCATGTGACTATGCTTTCGTATCCCAACAGATTTTTGTCAGTTTCCTAGAAGCAATGACCTTGTTTTCTTAAATGAAAGGGATAGAAATGCTGCTTATTTCGCAACTGATTTCACAATAATCCACTTTTTTGGGGGAGCTGATACTTATTTCAGAACTTGGATAAAATTTTGCTAATGACAGTGTTTCCTTGAGTAGTTAAAGTAACGCCATTTCAATAAGTAGAATGAATGTTTAAACGGGTGTGTTAAAAAAAAGACTATTGGGTTAACATGATCCAAAACAAGCAAAGACATTTTCAACAGTTTCTGAAACACTCTACAATAGTTCCCTGGATACCAGTTCAGTTTATTCTTATGGAGCATGGCGTAATCCCAAATGAAAATGGAAAGGCTAACGCAGACGGCCATGGCTGCTGGTCGTGATTGATTTGGGGGCTTTGACTTACCCAAGATTTTGCTGATGTTGGAGTTGTGCATGTCTGGGAAGGCCTGAAGGATTTTGCGGCGCTCATCTTTGGCCCAGACCATGAAGGCGTTCATGGGCCGTTTGATGTGAGGTTCGTTGCTGTTCCTTCCCCGGGGTTCCCTGTAGACCCGTGCTTCGGTAGTGCTGGCGCCTCCTGTTGGCCAACAATAATACTGATGTGGTTTATCTGCAGAGCCATTCAGTTCCTTACACCCTAGGAACACCAGAGCAAGAAGGAGAGAGCGGGTGCAAACGGTTAATCAACTTAGTAGTGCAGGGCATCCCTCAGCACATCATAGTGAATGGAGCTGAACCAGAGAAGCCGGGTTTGGGGATCCCGGGAGGCCTGTAGCTGTGTCTCACACTCCAGGCTGCCCATCCCAGAATTGGATGGTACGAGCCCATGTTTCGGAGTGTAGAACAAGACGGCATTGTTGGTCACAGAACCGCCGATGAGTGAAAACTGAGTGAAACCAGACCAGGAGGACCATGACTATAATGCTTTTTAAATATTTTGTCTGGGTTGCAGTGTTCGTACATTCGAACAGCCGTACATTTCTGGATGACTGTCGTAATGTTTCTCCTGCTATGAGTAATAACGGTAATGCTCTGAATAACAAATGTGGCACAAGGGTGTTTGTGTAAGGGAGGTAAAATTATTAGGAGGATCAGTGCCAATGTCCTGACAAAACATATATCTCCATGTGATTGCTTTCAATGTGCTAACACATAGAGAGTCCTACAAAGGGCAGACCCAGTGGTTAAACATGGGATGGTAAAAAACAAACCAAAAAAACAAAGTAGATTTCTGTATTTAAATGATCACAGGTTTCACACACTAGAGTAAGTGAATACGGCCTGGTGTGAGTGGGACTTGAACAGACTTGAAGGAGTGTAACTCCTCAATCAGGCCATTCACAATCAGCATGTGTGTCCCCCAGTTTCTGTATTTAACTTTACAGCAGAGTGAAAATGATTCTGTTTGCATGCGCATTTGCTTCCTTTTATATGTAAGATGTGAAAGAATTAAATAAAAGCTGTATGAATATTTCAACAAACAAAAACATGTTGATAAACAAGGCCTGAAAAATAAAACAAACAAAAAAAAGGCTTCCCATATGCTACGATACATCTTTAATGATCCAAAAACTGGATAAGAAGGCTTGGAATCAGCCATGAATATTTCATCATCCACATGTGATGTGTATTCATTAGGACCCTGAAACCTCAAGTCTTGGCACACGGTACCTGCTTTTGAATTCTATTATCACTGGTGTTGATAAACAAAAATAAAAGCTCCAGCTAAGTAATGGATCTTGGCACTACAGTGCTATTAAAGCACGGGGATATCGAGACTATTCCGAGGGCAGTGCGTTGCTCAAAAGAGGAGGAGCAGGAAAATAGTAGGGCTGGGTATCGAGTTCGATACTTTTAAGGTACCGACCGAATTGCCTCGATACAACCGAGTATCGAAAAATGTTGTTCAGTACCCAAGGAGTTAATCTCATCAACATCAGTGAGCCAGTAAGACTGCAGCACTAGCCAGTTTGTTTGACCAGAAGTGTGTAAAATAGCCTTATGTTATTTACATCATTTACACGACTGCATGTCATTTCCTGACTTTAAGTTGCGCTTTAGAATGTGCATAATTGGCTAATACGAAAATTATTAAACAGTATTTCTTCAGTGTTTTAAACTGTAATATAAAATTCCCTTTATTTTTCAACAATAAAATGAAATCTTTATTAATTAAAAGACAAATGTTCATGCCTTAAAACATTTTAATATGCAAACTTTTTAAGGG
>JAUCMU010000125.1:10868253-10920848 GCA_032275025.1 Enteromius treurensis | reverse complement strand
GGGTTATAAGGCTATTGTAAGAATAAATAATAATGCACTAGTGTAAAGGTGAAAACTGAAAAATATTTGAACTTAATTAAAAATAATTTGCACTGATTCATTGTGTTGGATATATTTTTTTTTCCATGTAGTGGCTTCAACAAGCTGAAAAAAAAAGTTTTTTTGAGAAAATGTACTTTTGTTAAAATTTATTTCATAAAATTGGTATCGAAAAAAGGTATCGTTCAGGAACCGGTATCGAACTCAAGATATCGGTTTAGGTATAGAAATTTTTTTAACCCAGCCCTATTTTCTAGAATAGGCAAAGAAATTCCTTCTCTATGCACACACTCGTGCCACACTGGAAGAGAGAAAGAGACAAAGTCTAAGTTTCAGGCAGCCAGCAGGAGGCTCTATCCTTCAGACCCCGCTGGGCAAAATGGCTTTGCCCACAGGGCCCAAAAGATCCATTTACACATGTCATGTTTAACAATCATAATAATCCAGAAAGGACTGCTGTTTATCTGGCTGCCCAGCTCCACACAGTCATGGTGCATCAGTCAGGGTCTCTCTGATCTTGCCTCTCCACAACTTTGTAGCACTACGAGCAGCCGCCTCGTCCCAACCCCTTCCGTCGGGATTATACGGCGATGACGTTCCCCGCACAGTACATTAATTTCATTTAGCATGCGCTCACTGTGCAGGATAAATTGATTTCACTTTGTTTGGCTTTGACAGCCATGTTTATTGTGCAATGAAATGTAGTGTGGCGTAGGGCTGACAGTATCCATCAACGCTGGGCAATCTGCTGACTGCCGGGGCCAGATGAAGGCATTCATTACCTTGCCAACCCCAGCTCGCTCGCTCGGCTACCTCGCCCAGACACGACCGCCACTGTCTGCTCAGGGGGAGGGGGATGGCCGGCTCTAATTTACGATTCGCCCCGTGCCATTACTTTACCACTGACACTGATTCAGCAATTTATATACTGGCATGCATGCAAATATAGGCAGAGGTGAGCAGCTTACATGCAGGAAACCAGCAGCTGGACTTTTAAATTGCAGAACGGATTCATTTTTCTGTTTTGCTGAGAGAGGGCGAGAGCAACCGGGGTTGGTTGTAATAATCATCTCATGCCCTGTTGTTGCTGTAGTGCGTCAGCAGACACAAGACTCAGCGCTCTCAGTCATTTGAGCGGACCGCAGGAATGAGAGCCGACTTACAGAGAGCCGGTGCTCTGTGGGACGAGATGAGCGGCGGCCCCTGGCATGGAGCCCCGCTCGCAGACACGGGTGGTCTGTGCCCCCCCACCCCATTGCAATCATGATGTGCCTTAATCAAAAGCAGCCAAAGAGTTGGCAGCGAGGTCGGCTCGTGCGACGTCACCCCGCATCTACAACATGCAATTTACAACCCTCCGCTTTTTTTTTTCCCCTGGCTTGTTGTTGTTTAATAAGAAAGCTTACATGCTTCTGACATTTACAAATTAGCATTAATTGACGTTTTTCCCCCGTGCGGCTCTTTTAGGAAGCACCTAGTTAGGTGTGTTATTGTGTAAATAAATGCAGATGTTTCGGGATGCCACGGGAGACCCCCTGAGGTGCGTGAGGGTGGGGGGGGGCGAGACGGCAGGAGGCTTCTAATCGACTTTATTGTGATTTATGAGACCCGGTGCCCAACATGACAGAGCGATACAAGAATCTCTATTTAATTTGTCTCTCCCGGTGAACAGGAGGGAGAGCAGAGGGGGACTGTATGAATTACAGAGAAAGAGAGAGAGCGCTCGCGTGGAAGCGTACGAGGGAAAGGGGCCCCGCGGCCCGGCACACCTGCCTGCAGCAGGCCCAGACTCGACGGTGCGCGGAATGGAGCCAAAAGGCTGAGCCTCTCAGGCTCTCGCTGCAGCTAGCCTTTTGTTCTGAGGGCACACACAGACTGTCACACAAGAATCCGCTTGGAGAAACAAGCAACAATCACGCAAACCTGCCAGGCCCTCTGTGGATGCCTTTCTGCAAAGGTATTTAGCGTTGACAATGGCAGTCTCTCCTAACGCGGACAGACAGATATGACACAATGCTCAGCTCTCCCATTCATGTCAGCACTCATATTCCGCTAATTAAACCGTTACAACTTACATGTGATTTAAGCCCACCACTTTGACGTGCCAATTGTTTGAGTTGCACCCAGCTGGATATTTGGAATTCTGCTGTGTGTGTATGTGTGTGTGAGAGAGTATATATTCAGACAAAAGCGTGACTTGTTAGCGCATGTTTCTTTAAGCTATTGTTTCTCATGCCTCTCGCCCTGGATGTTGTAAGATCTTGAAGAGGGCCATGCTAAATTCCTTTTCGCACTACACCATTTAGATGAAAGGAGTCCTGGGATGACGTGCAGACTATAGAGACTACAGTAAAACTGGATAAAGAAAGGGCAATGGGAATGCTGGGAAAACACAGACATACATAACATACACACGCGCTAGTGTGATAATACTTCTGTCTTTTTCTTTGGCCTATTTTTTTTTTTTTCCCACAAGAAATGGGCTTGCATATTCACCACCTTTCAAAAAGCTGAGGACAGTAATATTTATTTAATTATATCTATTCAGCAAGGACATACTAAATTGGTGGAAATTAACAGTAAAGACGTGTATGATGTTACAAAAGAATTCTTTTTTGAAATAAATCCTGTTATGTTGAATTTTCTATTCATCCAAAAAACATGATTTTTTCTCCCCCACAAAAGCACATGTGACCCTGGATAACAAAAAAATTTTTACGGGTATATTTGTAGCAATAGCCAACAATGCATTGTACAGATAAAAATGATAGATTTTTCTTTTATGCCAAAGATCATTTGTATATGAAGTAAAAATCATGTTCCATAAATATAGTTTGTAAATTACTTACTTTAAATATGTCAAAACAATATTACACATGTTTTTCTGTATTTTTTTTTAAATAAAAAAAAAACTATTTTTGCTGGATTTGCTATTGTTCTGATGAATTAAACATTAATGTTAAATTGGAGGATCTGTGCATTGATTGATTATGCTCCCCTGATGTTTGTTCTTTACTGTAAAGAGTCATTTAGAAACTAAAAACTGTCACATAGCTGAAACATTTGTAAATAAATGTTTAAATAAAAGATGTGAGTTAAATGACTGCCTTTATAACGTTTGAATAAATACTGTATAGGTCTTGGCACCTAACCAGCTGGTAGAGCGCAGTGAATCGCATTTATCAAAAAAACGCAGCCTTGATGGCTATACAAAATTTCTTTAAAAATAAATAAATAAATACAAATCTTACAGAGTAGTGTAGATCCTGGGCATTAGATCCTTGTGTTTGTATTATGGCATAACATGGTGCCGTTTCTCATTCTCCTTTATAAAACGATCGTCTAACACACAAAAATGTCTGATTGAGCTTTTGGTTCCTTTGCTTTGACTGTAGTGAACCTCAGATTGCTAGTCTATAATAATTCAGCGATAACCTTGCCGCAATTTGACCATATGCATAAATAATACAGCATTAACATAGCTTAGAGATTACAAAGTCAAGCAGTTAATCAATCCTGGCCGGCATTGTCTGAAAAGCGTGCTGATATTACCTCGACTTCCTGCCCCTGGAATCTCTCAACACTCCCTTTGTTCTGCTAAGACCCCCGTCTGACAGAGATAGTTTAAACACACGCACGACCCGACCCGTTCGGCAAACAAAACTCATACGCTGCCATATGTGAACGAACAGAGGGGCTATACTGAAGCCTTTTGTGGTATTAGTTAATGTTTTTCATCTGAGCTTAAAAAGACCTAATGACTTTGCGGTGAGCTGATGCATGTGGCTCGTGGCTTTTTGCGAAATGAAGGAAATTCTATCTATTTCCATACCCCGCCGTTATTTTCCAGCGGGCTCTCTCTCGTTAGAACTTTGGCAGCTGTTAATTTGGTTGCTGCATGCTTTGCAAATATTAGTTCAAGCAACCTAAAGCTTTCTGCGAGTTACAGCAGTGACAGAGAGCTGTTTTACACCTCGAGCCTTTTCAGCAGTCAGGACCTCCGTACAAGGAAGCATGCGGCCGTTAAGGACCCACTCAGTAATTTTCCTCTGCTCTCCGTCCGTGGCAGTTACTGCACGAGTCTGTTTGCCCTGTTAAAGCGTCAAGAAATTTAATTTTCAAATGGTAGTTTCCTACTTAGCTGATAAATCATTTAAAGTGCATTAAAAAAATAGCCAGCTTATACTGATGAAGCCCCAAAGCTTCTGAACACAGCTGTGTAATAAAACAATGACTAGCGGCAAATAATCCGTTGCCTTTTCTTTTTTTTAAATATAGGTATCACATACACGGCGTGCGCATTCCTTAAATGTTCAGGGAGAGGAATGGAATTTGTTTGACTTGGTCTATCAAAAAAGGCTCTAAACACAAAAACACGCAAGTAAACACTCCATGTTTCCCAACGGGTAAACACATTCTGCTTGTAAAAGAGACTATTTAATGTGGGGCGTATCATCATAAAATGCTGTTCACATCCTTCATCTCGATGTGTTTGTGGGAAGATGGAGATGGTGATGGCTCCGAGCGCTCACAGTGGCGCCTGTCCACTGGGAAGAGAAACCTCTGTGGCCTTCTAATCCTGTCTGGACTGGGAGTAAACCGACGGGACCCCCTCTGTTCCTTCACCTCCACTTAGGAGTTTAAAGGAGCTCTGCATCACTCAGGCGACAGGGTGCCCTCAACCCTGCCCCTGACTGCTCCGGAGCCCACAGAAGTCGGGTTCCCACCATGCTGGAGGACCCGAAGACCCAGCTTTCTCACTGATCTGAGAGGGGTGGGACAAACGTCTTGGCGGGAATCTGCTCTGGTCTGGTCAGATCAGATCATGCCAGACCAGAAAAACTGCATCTCTAAACCTCTATTTACAGATTTGAATACAACCCAGCCAAAATAAATAATTGATGTTTTAGAAAGCTCATAAACAGAGTTATGCGAGGCTGATCATCTTACCAAAAAAAATCTATTGTGCTTGTTCTCTCAAGGCCTCTCTTTAAAGATAGGACCCATAATTATATGAAACTTGAATTAAAATGTTTTTAATACTCAATATATTGGCTGTAGACTGTTACAAATTTTTTACATCATAAAAAACACTGGCGCATACAAGCCTACTGTTTATGAACAGGGTGACAAAAGGAGCTGATGCCTTGTCGTGCAAGTTCTATCAGCTCAACACCCAACACATCAAACATAAGCTGTGTTCCTGGAGGAGGGCCAGCATTGTCCCATCGCTTTGTCATCAAGAACTAGCTGTGAAAACTTTAAATGCAGTCGTGCTCACTGCATTACCCCCATCAACTTTCCCTGACACTGGCCAAGCAACCGTGGAATCCAGTCAGTCTGATCATCTGACTGAACTGTGCCTGACCTCATTCCTCACTGTAGTCAAGCAGCAAGCAGCATTAGAAATATGGCAATGCTCTGCAAAAGTACAACAGTTTTAAACACAACAAACAGATACTTACCCTCGAAATCCTCTGGCCTGGTGAGGTCGATGACTCTGTGACCAATCTTTCCATCCTCGCCTAGTTTGCCCAGGTGATGGCCCAGGTTATCATAATGAGACCTCTCCTGCAAAAATGACAGAAAATTTGTGTTCAGATACTGCAGCTTTCTGTCTAAAGATACTTAGTGGGTTGTTTTTATGCATAACATTAAATGCTAAAATGTGCGATTAAGAAAATCGTATTCATTTAGGGCTTAACTCAACATGAAACTTCCCTGCTGCAAGCTGCGTAAATTAGAGCAGGCTGGGAAATTATGTTTTTTTCACAAGTGTACAATGAGCATAACATTAATTAATGTAATAAATGTGGCAAATGACTACTACTGCTACTACGTATTATTGTTTGTATTCCGTAATTAATATTCTTTATTTCATTCAATTATTTGATGTTTATGTACCGTATATGCACACAGACACACAAATAAATATAATATAAACTACTATAAAAAAAAACGACATTTATAGCAGTTCATTGTTTTTCCTGAAATTACAATTCAAGAATTTGCAAAGGCACTTTGAATTCATTTCTGAATGGCACATGACACACATGCTCTTCGTATATCACAGCTGTAGTCTCTTACTGTCTTCATCTGCAGGGACTTGTACCGATAAGAGTCTGGAACACTTTACTAAAAAGGATTTAGAAACAACACACTGAAAGATCCTGAGCACACAATGCAGCCTGGGACCTCCAGTGAAATGTTCAGCTTATTTTTTTCTTTTCTGCTCTCTAATCTTTGCAGTACATGCCCCTGTCTTCGCTGCCCTGAGCTCCCTGTCTATCATTTATTCAAGGCTCATGCTCGGAGGAACATGCCGTGTTTTCCCTTTTGTCGTGTTGCTTTCTGTTCAGATTAAACTTGGCATCATGTCGCACTTGATGCACAATAAACCCCTGTCATTCCACGCCCGTGCGACAATATTAAATGTCATGTCCGTGTGCATGTACAGAATAAAATAACAGCTTTTGTGGGGCCCTCCTGAATGGTTGCAGCACATTAGACTTAATGTATTATGCAGAGGAAGAGGGCCGACCGCTGCTCGGGCCCATTGTTAAATGACCTAGTTCTGCCGTGAGTGCAGCAGGGCATTAGTGGAGGCCCGTCTCGCTCTCTCTAAAGACTCGAGGAGGAGATGGACACTTTGACTCGGCATGATACAAGTAATCTCTCCCCCTCCGAACAGGGTAGGAAGATGCTAAAAGCAAAACGAGTTACGGTGAGTCGGCCCCAGAGCGTTTGTTCTTCTCCCAGGGTGTGCGTTCAATCTCAGGCAAAAGGTGTGCTTGAATTGTCTTTTCTTTAGAGAATGCCTATCACACACAGTTTGAACAGACACTCGGGCGGCCTCCCAACACAATGCTAACAGCTCCCCTGCCACAGACGCAGACACAGATACCGATGTACACATTAATCTTTCAGCCGCGCTGCTTTGGCCGTTTTGCTCGTTTGTTTGTTTTCTGTTGTTTTTGCCACTGGGGAGCCCGCGGAGCGAGGAAGTTCTTCACACGGCAAAAGATTATTACTCCGGCTCAACTTGTCAATAGCTCATGACAATAGTGGATTACTTGGGATGATTCTGTGTTCTCTCATTGCTGTAGTCACTTGAAACAAACTTTATTATCACTGAGGGGCAAATTCACTTAACAGTTCAGGCACGTTTGTGTCAGGTATTTCAGCATTTACCTATCCCTGTAAATAATTACATGAAGTAACTGTCATACGTTTCAGCAAAACATGCCTTTATATGTCAGTTAGGCCCATTTAAGTAAATATTAAGAATTTTTATTAATCATATGGATATATACACTGCTGTATAATAGTTTGGGGTCTGTTAATCTGTATTCATTCATTTATTTATTTAAAAACTATATTCAGCAAGGACACATTAAATAGATCAAAAGTGACAGTAAAGACATTTATAATGATGCTAATGTTTCTATTTCAAATAAATGACGCTCCTTTGAACTTTATATTCAGTATCCTGAAAAAAGAATATTAAAGTCTCGTTTAAATATTAGGTAAAATGTATTAATTATTAATAATTCTTTTCAACATTAATAATTACATATGTGTGTGTTTTGAGGACCAAATCAGCATATAAGAATGCTTTCTGAATGATTATGTGACACTGAAGTCTACAGTATTGGCTTCAGCTTTGCCATCACAAGAATAAATTAAAATGGAAAACAACTTTTTAAGTTATATATATATATATATATAAAAAAAAATTATAATTGCAGCCAATATATGCAGTAAGAATAAAACATTAAAATGGTCATGTTTATTAATTCTAAAATGCAGCACTTTTGCTCACCTCAAAATAACATTGCACTACTGCTGTCCACTGAAAGTAGGCCTTTAAACAATAAACACTGTAACAAAATTATTTATTTAAACTATCAGAATTATGTTTTTCATTTGCCTATTTGCCCAAATTATAAATCAAAGAATCTATAACTAACTTTTTTCCAGAAAACTATTATAATTACTCAAAAAACACAGTACCAGCATCAGAGTGGCAGAAAGAAGAGCTGTACAGAGAGAATACCGCAATTTCCCGACCACCACGCTTGATGGAACAATCATTATTTATGACCATCTGAGTGATTCTGATGTACAATTAACCACTACCTGCTTATGGCCTGTCATTAAGAGCTGCCCGTCTTGACTCTGCCTTGCTTATTTAAGTGTTTTCTAATTATGACATATGTACCGGATCCCGCTGGGCTCAGGCGGCTTTGTAAAGATAAGTTGGAGCGGTAGCTCGGTGTGCCACGCTCCGTGTGAAGCCTCCTACGCTGCTGTATTCATCACCAGACCGTATTATTGCACTTAATGAAAGAGGCGCAGCACCCAATGACAAATTGACTGATGTGCGATTAGTCGCACGAGCGATGGCCGATGCGGCGTGGACTGTCCACTGGGGAAGAGCCCAACAACTGCAGAGTGTGTGTGTGTGTGTTGGGGGTGGTTATAAATGACTTGCTTGTGTCGTCCCCTCCTCGCTCTGATCAATCAGCTCCTTTTATAAAGTCATGATCATTAAACATCAGTTTGGGGAACAAGGGCATCAATCATTGAGTTTCATTAAAAACGCTTAAGGCGCTAAACTCTCATTTTCCAGAACAATAATTAAAGAATGAGCCAGACGGGAGCTATTGTATGTGAAAACAAGATTAGACACTTCAGTGTCTCGGGTCTAACTTAATGGAGTGAGGTAGAGAGATCATTCATGCCTAGGAAGAGCTGAGACGCTGTTTACAGTGCACATTAGAGAGTCTGTAATTGAGAAAGTGAATATGAACATAAAAAGTGATGTGTGCACCTTCAAACATCGCACAATGAATTTCCATTAAATTTAATATACTGTGTTTTATATACTTATTGGTTGTAACTTGTGTAATTTATATCATAGCATTATGGAGAGAAATAATTTATATGCATAACATCAGGCTTTTTGTTTGAAGACTCGAAAAAGAAATCGGTCTACAGCGTCTTTACTACTGTCTGCATCAAGCGCTGTGATAAATCAATGGCGTTTTTATTATTTTATGGTGTCATTAAATTTTTACTGATCACTTTGCCACAGAAGAGCAGTTAAGGGTGTGTACCATCCTGAAAAAGGACTGTCCGGCCAGGCAAATGCTCACCAGCAGATCTCTGCGACCATTGTGCTATAAAGGATATTTATAATGAACATTACGGCACCGAGATGGCAGGAACTCAAAGCCTCCGCAAGTACAGAGAGAAGGAGAAAGGGAAAGGGCGGTTAGGGGAATGAAAAAACGGAAACAATGCAAAAAAGAAAAGATGTCATGGTACACGTTGTGCCCCTCCCATGCTAACCACGACCTCTCTGGCGCACGGCTGGCCCTTCCCACAAATGAGTTCAGCATGCAGCCCTTCATTCCCACATCTAAAATTATAACCACACAGTCCTAAGCTGAAGTGGAAAAAGACACCCACAATAATCTCCCCTCCACTATCCACTTTTTCCCCCTCCATCCTCAAATTCGGTTACAGAATGCATTTTGTTTCGATGGAGGAGGGTTGCATGGTGAAGTAATAACACAGAAGGGCCGATGGCAAGGCTGGTGGAACTTCTGAACATCTGGAGGGGAGCCAGAGCAAGGAGCCCATGTCAGCGCAGCGGAGAGGGCTTTAATCAGGCCGGCCGCAGAACATGTGCCTGAGGACTGCAGCGCTGGCCGCAGATTTCATGTATTTCGGGCAGGAGCGCATTGTGCTGGTGTCTACCCTGTACTTACGCATCACACTGCCATAGAGTGATGCTTTTCCTCTGGTAAAAATAGCCCGGCTTCAGCCATATGGCCTTGAATTGTTCCAGCCGGGTCCAGATAACGCCAATTGTGTGGGGCAGCCAAAGACTAGCCTTTGGTGACTTAGTAATCTGCCTTTACTGTTGCCCTGGTGCACACAGCTAATATCATAACCTGGTAAAAAAAAAAAGAAAGAACCAAAAAACACATTGGTCCAGTGAAAAAGCATCTGTCCCATGTCCTTGCCTGGATTCTAAATGCTGAGAATACAGCCTGTTCTGTCAGTTCCACACCTGGCTGAGAGATCCAAGTGATAGAGGAAATAAAGGAAGGCTTTGAAAGCCTATTACAATAGGTTCTGACTGTGTGTATATGTGGTGTAGGTTGCTTCATTCGTCTGTATTGCGAGTAAGGCCCAGCAGCGCACGTCCATTTCGCCCCTCATCTGCTTTCAATTCCCGCAGTAACCAATCACAATGTTATTTATAATTGTGAAGCTTTCCAGTAGTTGGTAGTTTTGAAACGTTTATACTAAAGCATATGCAGTTGTGCGCCGAGCCCAGAGTTCCTTTCATGCGGTCGCTCGATTTTTCTACTCGAGCAGTAGTCCATGCTTGTAGGCTCCCAGAGCGAGTGCTGGCAGAGAGCGTCTAAGGCTGCGACCCTCCACTGGTGGCCATCCAATCCTTCATTTTTATTTTTTTACCTCGCAGAAAAACTTTATCTGAAAACACTGAGATGAGAGAACTCTGACATTTCCATATACATCCATTTTAAACCGACAACTCGCTCGCTTATAAAACTGAGAAATGTACCCACAACATCCGACCTTTTGACATCACGGGGGAAATGAGGCATTTTATTCATGACCATCCCTCAGCTGTAAAAGAAACTCTGCAGAGCTGTTTTTCGATCCTGCTGCACTGAGATCATCTAGATTTTTTTGTTTTGGGTTTTCTGCTTTAAATGACCCTGAAATGTTCACTCAGTCCTCAAGGATCTGTTAAGAAGGACCTTGCTTTTCTGCTCTTATCACACAATCTATGTACAATGATGGGACACTGTGAATCGCACGATCTGAGAAACAGAGGGTTCTTTATGCACCTGTTTGGAGGAGTTCTGTCCCAATATGGTGGCACATAAATGACCCATTGTAGCCTATTCTTTACGCCGGTTTTGTTGCGGGGTATCTGGCGTAAGCAGAGCCTCGCAGGTCTGGAGTATGGGCCTCGTTGCATTTTTGAACGAGTGCCCTGTTTTGGCCATTTATGTGATTTAATGCACCCACAGTGTAAACTCAGCTGAGCTTCAGTCAGAATAGTAAGTACATGCTGTTGTTTTAGAACTAGTCCAAAATGCGCGCCCATCCAACTGCCGAAAAAGGCGCTATTTATATAGCCAAAGAAATGGAACAAAGAACTAATGTAAGCAGCACTCAACAATGGCACTTGCTGGCTATGGGCAGTGCTTGAGTTCAAGAATATAATCAAATTTTGGATGGCCAAAGCCATGTATGGCAGGATTTACTTTGCGGCCAAAAATAACCTATGCTGGCAATTTCCAAGACAGCAGCAGAAAAAGGGGTAGAAAATTGCTTCCAGGGCTGCAGACCAGACAAGATTATACCCCAAGTCTTTGTAAAGGGAAGGGTGAATAGGCCCCTAACACTCACATGCGGGGAGGGAACGAGAGCAAACATTGGCTTCGGGTCTAAAAGTAGGGGGTGAGAATTTCTAGGAGAGTGAGCAAAGCTTCATTTAAATGTTTGTGGCCCTGTGCTCTGGGATTTGAGAAAAGTGAATATTCCACTCATCAATAATGTAGGTGAGAGGAGGGGGCAGGGAGGCCAGCGGATGCTCAATAGGTTAATACACTGGCCTTTCACCCTTTGATTCCAGTTTGGGAAGTGTCAGCACAAGAATATATTTTATCTCCTCACCAGGCCCCGTCGGACTGCAACATCTGTCGAAAAGTAGGTTATTAACAAGGGCGGAATATCTGAAATCAAAATCTGGGCTCTTTCCAGAGTGGAACCTCATCATTAGGTGGCTTGTGAAATTCAATTTGAAAATGTAAAATCAAACAAAGTAGTTTAAAACTAGTGCATAAACGGATCAAGAAATGTACAATTCGTTGTGCTTTCCAGCGGGGAAAAGTATAATAAATAATAAAACAGAATAATTGTCCTCGGTAAACAATAATACTTCTAATAAATATTTGAAAAAAATAAAAATAAATAAATAGTAAATTGTTGGAGGTTCCGTAAAAGCTTTCTTTTACTGACGGGACATCAAAAGGGGAAAAAGACAAGTAGAAAACAAGCAAGATAACGCTAAAACATGAATATTTTACACATGCACCTAAAAGACAGAAGACTCAAAGGAGATGGCTCTTCCATCTCAGAGAGAGAGAGAGAGAGAGAGAGAGAGAGAGAAATGGCTCTGTGTGAGAGAAAAAGGGATGCAGGTCACTCCATTGTGTTCAATGGACACACTTTGTATTAAAAGATGAATTGATCCATCTGTAAGCAGCACTTAGCCTCACTCTTCAGCTCAGTCGTTACACCGGGATAAATCAATATTTAATATCCCCCACCAACAGCCCCAGCAGATGATTTTAACCTCTCCTTAATCCCATTTATGTTACCTTTCTAGAATCTTCCACGTAAGCTTTCACTATGATAAACTTCCAAACAGCAGACTGGAAGGCAGTTATTAAAGGGCGTTCAGTATTTATGTCAGGTGAGGCTATGTGCTGAAATATTAATATTCTGAAACTGACCAAAGTGAAAGCTTTTATCTAGAACACTTAGAGGCCTTTTTTTTTTTTTTGTCCGTCAGGCGTGAGCAGCAGGCACGGGCCAACTGTCTGACTGCTGGCAGCGCTGGGTGATATACAGCGGGCGGCTCATTACCGTTTTGTACATAGCTGTAGTAGCTCTTCCCATGACATGTAAAGTGTCCCCTCAGAAACATATGGCTAGAGGGCATTACTGTGGCCTTAACTTTGTAACTGTACTAATGAACTATTCTAGGATGACATGAAACAGTTAGGCCTGTCAATTAATAATTAATAATAATAATTATAATACAAAATACAAGATATTAATCATATCCCCAACCTATACGTATTCAAGGTGAGCTGAGAGGAGAATGTGTGCTTGTGTTCAAAAACAACTAGATAGATTTTTTCAAATGTTAAAAAACCCTAAACTAAAACTAATTAAAGGTGAGATAAAGATAATGCCAATGATATCGGTTTTAATTAAACTACTATTCAAATATTGCATTCAAAATGAATGTAAATGGTCCCTAATAACAGAAAAAAATAAATAAATAAAAAAAATGACACCAAATATTTAACATGAACTTCAAACCACTTTATTTGCCAAATTAATGTCTGAAAAGGATTGCTTTATTAGCAAATACTGTTTGAAAACAATCAGACAATCATGTAAATCATTTGTTTTAAATACTAAAAAACGAAAACTGAGGAATATTCTTACTCTGAGAAGCATCAGCAGACCCGTTCCTTTGAACTTCAGAGACATATGGAACATATGATGAGGAAAGTACAGCTTCTGTTTAGCCTCTGGTTGTTTGTGACATCAATACGTCTGTTTGGCTTAGCAACAGACTGAGGTGAAGCTGCCTTTATGATATCATCAGATGCAGACAGGCTTCTGAGCGAGACTACAGTACAAAAGAGGCCTGCCATTTTCTTCCATCATATTTTAAGGTCATAAACGTACATTCTCCGATAGGGAACCAACTCGGAAGGAAAAAAGGCATAAAGAAAGAGAAAGTCTTCGCAAATGATACTTCAAAAAACGAGGGAGTCTTTGTGATGAGCTCTGTAACCTATAGCAACAATGATAACCCAAACATACCAGTCATATTTTCACACTGATAGAGCACCTAATTATTATTTGTCATTCCCTCCTCTGCCCCTTTCTTTGCCCCGCTGGCTGCCCAGAATTACCTTGCCCTTACATCAAAGACCTTTAAGGAAAACACATTTAGCCACAAGCTTAATGTCTTTTTCTCTGGGGGGGAGAGGAGAAGGTAGAGAGAAACAGAACTGATTTCCTCCTCTCTCAAAACACACCCACACACACACACACAAAGCTCACCTGAGCTGAGATGCCCAAAAAACCATGTGAAAAGGCAGGGCCTTACAATCGTGCAAAGACAAAACCCAAGCCAGACAAAAGGAGCAGAAAAAAAAGCGTTAAGCTCGGCCTGCTAAGAACAATGCAGCTGTAGGTGTGTGCTGCCTGTTGACAAACGTGCCTTTTCAGCCATTGTTGGGGCAACATTCATGTCATGTAGCGGCATATTCTCACATTTGGCTGACCATGAGCTAACCCCAGAGCAATTTTGGGAGGTAGAGAGGGTAGGAGAGGATGAGTTGAGGCTGGTGAAGGTAAAATGGGAAAAAAGGGAGGGAGAGAGACAGCCACAGGTGATGGCTGCATGTTCACATACCGCATCCACCTCCAAAGAACATGAACAAAGAGTGCGAAATCTCAAAAGAATGGCACGTAATGCACTGGCTTAGGTGATATCTCCGTTTATAATGGCTTAAAGTTGGGCATTGTGCTTGAGAAAACAGGATTATGACCCCCACAATGCCTTCCTGAGCAGTTAAGAGGTACCGTAAATTGCTGTGAGAAGCAGCAATAATATGAAAAGGCCATCTTTACCTTTATCGAGGACACACTGGGGTCTTAGAGTTTCCTCCGATGCCACCCACATTGGGGCATGTCTTTCGCCCTGACTTCTAAGTTGATTGAAAAATAGTCCCTCTACTTTTTTACATATACATTGACCTACTTTTAAGATGCTGGTTGAAAGTAATCAGGTGCTGAAAAATTAATGAGCCTCCACTCCCAGTTCCTGCCTGCGTTTCACAGCCAACTGGCAATATGGCATCAATCAGATGGTAGTGGTGTCTGTTTTTCTGCTCCTTGATTGACTCATTGATTGAAGATATTTTTAAAAGGAATCCCTGAGAGAATGCTTGCTCCCGGTACAAAGTGGGCCTGTCCCACACCAGGGGCTGAAGAGGGCTGCCTGTTTGCTTTAATTGGGCAGAGACATCACAGTTTGAACCCGCACAGGCCAGGCACCAGAGGACCGCCATGGTCCTCCTCGCTCACAAATGCAAACACACACACATTCACCATCTACCCTGCCAATGTCAATCAAAGGCCCTCCTCTGGATGTGCTTCAAAGACCTTGATTGATTTTAAAGATCATGTCCGAAAAAACACGGTGGGCTTAAGTCCTTGAGTTTTGGCTGTTGTTGAGTCCTCAGGCAAAAGGGTTAGGAACAAGAGTCAGTTGTGCTTGGTATATTACTTCTGCAATGGAATCTGCTATTGATTGCAAATTGCCTAAATAAATTCAGGTTTTGAGGTCATATCATAACTTTGATGACTCGCATGCACAAATGGTTTTGTTCTAACTTAACCTCTTTTCTGACAATAAATTAAAGAGCAACACATTTCTCAAACTATGCCTTTATCAAAAATAACACATAAATGTTTTAATGAAAATCTAATTATCTATTAATTACTATAGCTGACTAGTTAAGCTGTCTAGTTTAAAAACTACATTTTTTAAATGTACAGTATTATTGTCTAATTATTTATTTACACAGTATATATTTTGTGCGGTTTGGCAAGGATTTAAATTATATTTTGGGATTTTATTTTATAATTTTCATGTGTGGGTTCAAATTCCATGCAATACTCCAACACTTCTTGCAGGAGTCAAACACATTCACACACCTTATCAGCCCTGCAGTTGTTCAGGCCCATGCTGGTGAGGGCAGAGAGTTTGGCCTCCATTCCCTGCTGATGATGCTGAAGCTGCTCTCTTTGAATCTGCTCCCTCATCTTCCTCGCTTCTTGGATGGCCTTCATCACTGCATCCTGATCTCCAAACAGCGCTGTTGAGTTCAGGCTGGACAGAATGTCTGCGGAGACAAAGCACTTGTGTTCACACACAAGTACACGTTTGCTAAGGGCCGTATTGTGTAACACAATACAGGAGGTCTTGTGAGTGCAGTCTGCATGTGTGCACTGTAAGTGTGGCCGACTCCATGTGTGTGTGTGTGGGGGGGGGGGTCGCCTTTCTGTAATTAGTGGATCAAAGTGAGGTGAGGCAGGATGGCAGTTAAATCTCGGAAATAGTAGAAAAACAAACACCAAGCCTGTGTTCAAAGCCCAACTCCAAAAGGAGGAGGGAAATGAGCACTGCTCAACAACACAGTGTCGTTTTAATGAAAGACTGTTTTTAGTAACTGTTAGTAGCAGCTTCCAAAAAAAAAAAAAAATCTTAATATGAGAGATGAACTAGAAGCTTTGAAAACAAATATACAGCAACGCCATCCGTTACTCTTTAATATGGCAGGGTCTTAAAGAGATTATGAGTTGGGAGTGTGTCAAGTTCACTCTCTGATTACACACTACAAAGAATCAGAAATGTACAATTAGTCTCTCAGCTGTGAGGATGTTAATAATAATAAAAGATTTCACTACGCCGAACTGTAAAAGCAGAAAAAATCTTAAGTTTTACCCAGAGATGAGCCACGGCCCATTCCTCCGATGGGGCTGGGTATGCCTCCGCTCTTGGACAGGCTGTTCGGGCTGCTCTTGTTGCCTGGGAAGAAGCTCTGTGTTGGGGAAGTGGGGGATTTCATGGGCTCAGCTGTCTTGGGCCGGGCGGAGAGGTTGAGGGGCTGCGTTCCCTCCTCCTGTAAATAAAAGACACAAAGCTTCTGTTAAAACAGGGACGCCCTATAGAGAGATGCTTTTCACCTTACATAAAAGACAATGCACCAGAGGCTATTACTGTACACTAATTAGTCCGACTCCTCCAAGACATGGGTTCTGTATTCATAGCCAAGCTCTGTGCCATGCTGTAGCTCCTCAGCGCAGTGAGAGCCAGGCTTTGTTCAGGTTAATTAAAACCCTCTCTGTCTGAGCACACATCTTTATCTTCTCACCTGCTCTCATGCCCAAGAGAAACGGTTAACAGCTAATACATCCTGTTTCAAACAAATGCAATCAGACCAGAGAGCTTGTTGCTGTTGTAGCTAAATGTGTCACAATTAAGTATGTGCATTCAGATGGCTTTGTGGTGACCAAATGGGGTCCGTATTGGAAAAACAGCTTTAATTTGCGTTTTCATAGGAACGTACACTTATATTCAAACGTTTTATTTTATTGATTCGAAAAGGTTTTATTCTGCAAGGATGCATCAAATCGATCAAAAGTAAGAGTGTGTATTTTTGAACGAATCCTTAAAAAAATGCAAATTAGCATATTACAATGATTTCTGAAAGATCACGTGAATACCTGCAGTATTGGCTGGTGAAAATTAATCAAAGGAATACACTTTTTATTTTAAAATAGATAAAGAATAGCTATTTTAAATTCTAAGTCATTACAGTTTTACTGTATTTTGTGTCAAACAAATAGGAGACTAACCAAAAAACATTTATGAAATCCTACCCAGCTCAAAGTAGAGAGCTTGATAGTAAAACACAAGGTAAAATCTGTAAAATCATCATATTAATGCATCTTGTGTAAGCTAGAAAAAGATTTCACTGGCAGTGTTGTAATGTCCAAACAGATGGGCCACATACAGAGACTGCCCCCAGCTCTTTACAAATCTGACTGCCAATAACAATTTGTCGTTCAATTACGCTTCAACTAGACAAACAAACAGACTGCTAGCTAATTAAGCACAGCATATCTACATATGGAGTTAACGGGACAAAAATCACATAACATCTTTGATCAATAGTAAAACGGCATATCTCATACAACACGTGTTGGCTACATAAACTGAAGTAGAGTGCCTAAAAATGCCTGTTCGACTTTTTTTTTTTCTTCAAATTGTGGCTCAGAGTAATTGCCAATGATCTTACCGTATGCTTTGAGATGTTGATATGTGGCGGCTCTCTCCAAGGGCAAAGCTCCAAAAGCCCTGGAGGAGCAGCTTAACTGAGCGACTGAGGAGGATTACGGGCGCTACGCACACACTACTGTTCGCCTCAATGATTTACCCCCGTTCTATTGTGATATTACACTAAACTTTTCCAAATGTGCAAGTGTTTTAGGTTACAGCCGCAGCACAAAAAAGCAAAACGATGATGAATATCAGTGAAGACTGATGGAAAAGTGCTATATGCTGTGAGTGTTGATCTTATAAAAGAAACAAAAGACAGTCATCACATCATTGTAGCCTCATCAATATATTTAGATTATGTGCCTCTGATGTCATTGCCTTAGTCTAAGTTAAATGTTATGTGCAGGAAACGTGGGCCAGTCTCTGTCATGAGAGACCATGTGTTCCAAAAATTGCTCTCCAGGAGCAGGGAAAGCCATAGCAACCCTGTCCACAGAGTTCTGCTTGAGAGAGCGGGTGTCTTGTAAAGGCAGCCCAGATTGATGGGCTTGAAGCGAGAGGAGAACTGACGGCGAGCGCTTGCTCCTGTACCTACCACAGCTGATTTAGTGAATAAGGAAGTGGAGAAGACTAGGTCAGTCACTCCAGTCGCACCAGACCGGGCCGGGAACGTACCTTGACTTGAGCCAGGGGGGTTGAGGCCCTCTTTTCGTTCTTCAAGCCAGACGGGGAGATCGGCCCAGTAGAATTGGGGGGCTGGGGCAGCGGAGGCATCTTGGCTCCTGGAGAGACCTGCATGCTGGCCAGCTGGGCGGCGTAGAGTTGCTGTAGAGGGAGACAACCCACAAGGCGTTAACATCCAAAGCCAGACACCATTCAAAGCCTTTATTCTCTCTTTTCTTCTCTCCCTTGCATTGCTTTTTCCCCATCCATCCCGGCATAGAAGCTCCATCAAAGGTCTAACTGTATATCAAAGCCTGGATCCAGGGAGAGACAGCAGCCCCAAAAAACCACACAGCAATGGCACGCATACAAGAGACTTGGAGTCGCTCATCTTTCCACTCATCACGCAAAATTTGCAGACTGAAACCTAGCGGCTTCTAAGATCTGATTTCCTTCCCCTCGCTCCCTCTGGTAAGCCCCTTTGACTTTAATTGGTGCCTTTTCGTGTCGCTACGCAGACACCTGAACTTCCCCCTTCGAAGGCGCAACACACATTCCCCCAAAGTTACACAAACTAAAGGTAGTCTAGTTTCTGTGACGCACTCTATCAAAGACCTTCATTAAGACAGGAAACCTAACAAAGAGAATACACATTCTTCTGCTTATTTTTATTGGCTCACGGTCAATAAATCACTAACATTAGCAACCTTCCAGCGGTGCGTATTCAGCATGCTGAAGTGCTGCGTGTCAATCACTTATCAGAACTGAGCGGAGAAAGTGTGCGGGAGAGGTTTAGATTTCAGCCCTGAGACTGACTGACTGTCATAACCTATTGAGAATGCTTTTCATTTCAGCAGATCACTAATACCCATAGACTCTTCAGACAAAATAAAAAATAAAAAGGAACAACTGCAGCATTCAGAAAAAAACAAAGCAGTGTTAGATCAAAAGAAACAATTAAATAGAAATCCTGGTTTAAAATCTCAAATTGTACAACACCGTACTGTATATCGACATTTGTTTTAGCATGTTGTATTATTCACAGACGCTTTAAACAATCACACTTCTTTTTAGCTCTCTAGCATGAAGACAGATGTATGCACGGCTGCTTTCCCTCAGGCAAATATTGATTAACAAGCAGGTAAATGCTTATATTGTCTTTTGTCTCTTACATTAAATAAGAGGAATCATACTAGGCCACGGGACATAAATGTTAAAATAGATTAAAATCAGTTCTGAAAACACTGAATGTGCATCAAACAAAGACTTGAAATAGAGATTGGAGAAAGTAAAGATCTGAACAACTATTTCAAATGTATTCCAGGATGGGGTTATTTGAATAAAGCTGAAATCAAATATACATTTTAAAACTAAAACTATAAATGCTGCCTTTGCAACTACTTAAAATATGGTTAAGTTGAAGCACTACATTTTAGGAAATAAAAACTAAAAATGACAAAACCACAAAATCTCTAAATTTGATGTATAAATAAAAGCGAACTCAAAATATCAATAAAAACTATAATGCTTGGCAAATAATACTAAAACAACACTAGCTGTGATATGATTTCATGTGCTTTGTACAAAGCTCCACTTTTTATTCATGGTGATTTTATAGGTAACAGCCATATTTCTTTTTTTTATTCATATTTTTTTATTCTAATAGTAGAATACTAAGACAAAAAAAGCCCAATGTTAATATAAAAGTTTTCAGAAAATAATTGATCATTTCAGTGATAAAATATCACCCTTTAATGAATCAGATGGAGCGGACCTATATTTCGCTTACTTAATGATCTTACACTCATAAGCCAAACCCAAAACTACAATGCCAACATTTAAGCCAATTTTTTTTCAGTCTTCCCTTAAAATAGCGACCCAGTGCTATTATTCATATGTTTTTACAGCCTCAGTCCTTGTATTTTCAACCCAAAAAAAGCATAGAGGTTTTTTTCAATGCGCATGTACCCGAGCGTGTTTGCCCTCTCTCTGCTCTCATTTCCTTTCCTTACTTGGCTACATAAGGACTCCATTTGTCTGAAATGGAAAAAGTGGCACCAGTATTAGTGGCCTGCCCCACCTCAGCCACTCACATAGAAAAACCTGAGGCCAGACAAAGCGCTTTGTGTCTACATGTATCAGGAGATATAAACACTAAAATGCTCCCCGGTACCAAAGTTAAACGCTTGCACATTAGTGGAGCACAAAAGGGTCATTCTTCTGCGGGAGACCTGGGGCAAGTGCCGGCACATGGACAGCGGAAATGGCAGGCTGATTAGGTTCACACAGTGATAGTGCAGCTCGCCAGCCTGGTAAACAGAAAGCCTTTGTCCCGAAAAGCAAAAAACATTATCGCTATTCTTTTTTTTTTCTCTATAGGTAGTAAGTGAACGTACCTGTGTTTGTGTGCTGGACAGATGTTTGTTAACAGTGTTGTTGCCGCTGATGTGGATGGGCAGAGGGAATCTGACCTTGCGTGGGAAGAACTTTATTGTTCTGGAAAAAGAGCGTAATTGGCTTTTGCTTCAAACTAGAGGCAGTCAGACTGCCTTTTGTGAGGCCTGATTAACGGGTCAAAGCCACAGGGTTACGAGTGAAGCAGACCGCTAGAAAGACACAGGCGGAAAAAAACAACAATAAATACTAATGGAGGGGTGTGACACGTAGCTTCTTATTGTCAAGGGCAGGAAAGGAGAGGATGCTTGCAAATGTGTCACATCGGGCTGTGCACAGTGGGGCTTGTGTATTAAGGTCATGTGTTTTGATGCTGAAAGGTGTGAAAATAGACAAAAGGAGACAGAGAGAGAAAGAGAGAGAGATGTGCTGATGTGGTGGGAGTCTGTCTGAAGGGCATGTAATGCAGGGCTCCACTGGGCCTCCTCTGCCTCTCCTCCAGCCATACTGCAGGGTCTCCACAGCAGACAGGGCCAACGCTAATGAGGGTCATGCTGAAAGTCAATGGCTGAACAGGGAGTGGGGCAGCCGGGACAAGCTGGCTCCCTGCCCCACAAAACTAAAAAGGCTGAGCACGGACAATCTTATCATTCTTCAGTCTGAGTTAATATTGTCTATTAATGCTTTAAATCTAGCAATAATAATTAAGCTCTTTCTGTTTCACACATGAGCAGTGAAAATAACATATTCACAAACATTTCCATGAGCATCGTCTTCTCAGGAATACTTAAGACATTCTGATTTCTCGTATAATACAAGCATTTCAACTCTTATCAATATTTCATGTGAATTTGGGGTGTAGCATCTGTTGTGGAAGTCTTTTTTCATACAAAAATCTCTTTTAATTATAACAATATTTGTAAAAAGAATATTTGGGAATCTCAAATTGACTTTCTACTGGCACACTTAAATGTTTTTGTGACTTTAGCAATTTTGTAGTACTGTGAAAAAATTGAAACATTTATAATACGTGTTAACAATAACATATAAATCTATTATAACTCAAATATAAATTATATTAATTCATATAAAAATATCAATAATAAAAATAAAATCCTTATATGACACTTCCCGAACATTAAATATAATATAATGTAAAGTAATTATTGGTTCTTGCTTTTGATACTTAAAAAGAGGAACAAAAGATGAATGCCTCAACTGCTACCTAACTCAACACACACACACACTCAAAACACACATGTGTGCTGTAACACCAACAGACATACAAGTGGTGTATAAGCAGCAATCTGACACAGTGGAGAGCTATTACAGTGTGTACTGAAGCTGCTGGCTCTGAGGAAATGGAAGCTGATGGGGACAGAACACTAGTGGTGCTGGAGAGAAAGAGAGAGGACGAAAGCGAGCTAAAGAAAAAGAGAGGCAGAGATGTTGAGCTGCTCTCAGCATGTGGTTTCAGAAAGGCCTGCAGAGAAAAGGCCTGATCCACCCCAGTGACTCAGGTAATACCTTTGTCCACTTGAGCATTAAATGACTCGCTGCTATACAGCTTAGTTAGAGAGAGAGTGGCTCGGGAAATGGGGCTTTTCAATTCGCTCGCCCGCGGTCTTCATACTTTGAGCGATACACGCATACACACGCAGCCAGATGAATGTCTCCCGCCTCCCTCTCTTGTACACACGAGGCCAGCCCATCTCACAGCCCGTGGTTCCCAAATGATCAGGGTCTGGCTCAAGGTCAGGTGGTTAGCCTCTGATAATTAAAAGCAACCCCTCTGGAGACAGAAGAGGTTAAATGAGAGGGCCCAACGATTCTGCCTGCAACAACAGTATTTGCAGATCATCCAGATTACCCGACACTTTCAGACCACGCTGCTGGATGCATCAGCACTCACAAATACTTTGCTTTCAAGTGTCCCGGAGAGCCAATTCAATGCTCCACCTCTGTGTATGGTATGTAAACACTCAGGATAAACAGTTTATAAACGAAAAAGGCCCGGTTTAGGAAGGTTATTCATTTTTTCAGTCAAACAACATTCAGAGACACTGTGTTTTACACTGTAAAAAATATTCAAGTTATCCTATTTACAAAAGCTAAAGAAAAATTTGGAAATCTGGAGCTCAAGAAACAGTTCTTATTTACATTAATGTTTTATTGAAACCACACTTTTTTCAGGATTCTTTTGAAAAAGGAAGTTACAGCCACTTTTGAGCAGTTTAACATGTACTTGCTCAATAAAAGTATCAATTTCTCTAAAAATAAATAAAAAGATTTGGGGTTAGTATGATTTTCTTCAATGGTAATAAACTGCACCTTTATGGTTCACAGTGCTCAGAGTGTGTATATTTTCAGAATGTTTCTCTGGAATGAGACCGCAAACTGAAATGGCTCATAAAACACTAGATTTGAGCACATATGATGGGCAAATAGGCCATCATGAGAGGGAAAAAAACAACTTGAGTCTCTTGTTTGTTCTTAAATAGAGGGGCTGACTGCTCTCTAGCAGATGCTGTGAAATACAGTGGCAGATTTAGCCAATTTTAGTGCTTCTAGCTATAATGGTGCATGACTGTCTCTCCAACTTATCCGCACAGGCCCCAGTCTGAGCTCACTGAAACGTGTCCATGAGGCCCAAAAAACCCCACTGATACATTATCATACGTCAACACATAAGCACACTATACACACTAAATTACATACACTAAGTCTCTTGTGTTTGTGCGTCCTCCTCGGCTCTCTGTATGGACACAGCTGAGCGGTAGCATGGGGAGAGGACTGCGTTACTGCCGCATGGCCGACTCTGCCATTTCAGTAGCATTGGGGCGCCCGTGCCCGTTTGCCACAAGGCTTGTCCAGGCTCATTGCCCAAGGCAGGCGGGCTGACCCAGGCTGGCCCAGATGTCAGAAAGGGAAGCAGGGGTGCGCTAGTGCGCTGCGCCAATGCTTTCCAGTATGGCCAGACATCTGTCCCATCTGCTGGCGCCCAGCCTGCTCCCTCGCTCATTTGTCCCTTCCCCCATCTCAACCCATCCACCTCATTTTTTCCTTCTATTTCCTGACATAGCTTCACTAAGTTGAACGGTAGCAAGTATCCTGCACAGTTCAGCTATACAGGCCTACGCTAATAACCCTGTGCTGGTATCAACCCAGGTGGTCATTCTAAGCTACATGGACCGCATCTCTCGCTATCTGTTTACTTGCCTCTCTGTTTTACAATTTCATCCATCCAGATGTCCACCTATCCCTCCCATTAGAGGCTCTGCCCCGTGCTCATACTGCCTCTCGTCTTCTGGCTATCTCTGTGGAGTCTGTCTCACACAGCACGCGCCACTCCTTCCCCTCTCCTTCTTTCTCTCCTCTCCTCCTCAATCACACCAGCAGCTGTTCGCTCTCATTTCTGCAGCTCCTAGTCAAAAGTGTTCCACTTGTTAGCTGTGGCAGAAAGCCCTGCTCCCTGCACATATTCGGAATGCAGATACATGAGCATCCAAACAAAAGATAACAGAGTATTTCCTCTATTCCCTTATCCTCAGCAGAAGTTTCCCTGACTCTTAAATGTGTTAGCATTAATAATAGCATGATAACATAACTTTAATTGAATAAATGCTATATAAACTTAACCCATATGTTCTGTTTGGGGTTTCTAAAACCGCAGGACCATTTAATAGATGTTGCTTAAAACTGAAGCATCAGGTGACATAATTAAAAATAACAAAAATTTGATATTAGCGAAACCTTGATAACACCTAAAATGTGCATAAATATTTAAAAACAATATGAATAATTAAATAATTTTCTTTACATTTAAAAATAAAATTCATAGAAATAAGAAATTGATTTCAATTAATGATTATTTTTAATTAATTATTAAATTAGAATATGTATAAATTACAAAGGTTATTATATTTATCTGCATTAAAAAACTGTAACAGAGATCGGTTTGTCAACTAAAAGAAAGAGATAAAGTGAAATTGACGAATAACAGAGAAAAATATGAGGAAATAAAGAAAAAAACAACAAAAGAAAGAGAGCAGAGGCCAGCAGGTCCTATTTGTGTTTTCTCCCTCTATTATATGCCACAGGGAAGACCCAGATGTTCGGCTTTATCCCATGATGCTTTATTTTAGGACTGCTTAAACCCAAAAGACTGCTTCCAATTATAAAAAACAGGCCTCTCACAAGTTGACTTGAGATTTCTATAGAGCTCTTGGAAAAACAATATATCAAGGACAGAATGGCTTTAAGGAAATTGTTTTCCTCTAAGCAATTGATGTAAGGTGATCTTGTACGCTGGCAAATTAAATGCCAATTCAAGCAGACAAAAAATAAAATCGAATTCTTTTGTAGAATTAGGATAATTCCTTTTAGACTGTCTGGCCATACGGCTACGATCCGACACAATTTCCGCCTGGAGGTGAGAGGTGTCACTTCTAATAGGCAAGCAACGCCGGGGGATGGAGCCATTGTTTGGAGGCCGTGCCCAGCTCATCCTGAACCCTGAGAGGGTCTTAATGAAGAGAGGCAAGTGGCCTGGGGAATAGTTTGAGCGGCTTTTCTCTGGTGACTTGCAGACGAGGGCCAATCTGTCAGGGACGCATTGAGCGAAATTACTCGCCGCGTTGGGACGGCGCGGTGACAAGCGGGTGCGTGTACGTGCATGTCGCCGGTCGAGGGAAATGTACTGACAAGCAAATTACGCTCTCAGATCGCCTGGCCGCTTTCATTTCCACTCCCCGGGACCTGACGCCTTTTGTTAGCCTGCGGATGGGCCGGGGTGATGGGTAAGAGACAGGACAGAGAGAAAAAGAGAGAGAGACATTCCACAGCCAGCCCACTTACTGTTATGACATGGTAAAATTGTGAGCGGTAGCATCGGCAACATTAAGACTGGCAGAGCGGCCATCCCTCTTCCTGCATGACCGAGCACAGCATTGTGGGAATTAATTCCTTTCCAATCAGAGCATTTTTTAAGGTTCATATATTTCCCCAGTCTAAACTGAGCAAATTAGGGAAAATGATACCTTGCCAGAATTGCTGACAAGTGAAGATATTCTAATTAGACAGATGCACCCAGCCTGTGGCACGGGGTGGGTGGGTCCACTGGCACAGGAAGTGAGGATCTCATAGGTGAGGTCACTCCCACTGAGCGGATCAGTGATGCATAAGCAGCGAGAGCTCAGTGATACTGCTATTACAGATAATCACCCAGACACAGCAGACAAATCCATACATACCTCTCATTAACACTGACCCAACGCTGGCCCTCATTTATCTGACATATTTAGAAAGATCCGCTTCCTTTGATTTAAGACAGGAATTCAAAGCTTGTTATTTCTGCTCCAAAAAGGAAAGGAGACAAAAGCGGCCACAACCACACGCTAGCACGTGCTAATCGCCATACAAATCGCTCCGCATCTCCCTTTCTCACTTAATTATAACCTCGTCATTTTCGTTCAAAAGAATGTTTTGCCTGCACCTTTGTCCTCCAAGTGAACTTTTGCGTGCAACTTCTCTTTCTTAGCCAGACAGACAAAACGAGAGCGTTAGCGGCCTTATCGTCGCATCCGGAATGAGATTCATCTCCTCTACCTCCGTCCTGATCATTTTTAATCATCTTCCGCGTGATGATTGGAGCTCAGTTGCGGCGGAAAGGGTATGTTTGACTAGCCGGGCTTTCTTAGACTGAAGGGTACAGAGAGTAAATACCAATCTGCTTGGCTAAATCTGCGGAAGACAGACAAACTTCAATTAATGGGATTGCAACTCATTTGTGTTTACTGTATTTTCTAAAGGTCAGCCAAGTCATGGACTCGGAGGCTTGCTCTCAGCCAATTCCCAGGGTTAAATCTATTATCACAATGAATGGCTGAGAGGTCTCCGTGCCTCCTGATATATGACTATCCCAGACTCGAGCTGACCCATCAGAAATGCTATTAATAGACGGGACGGGCCCTGGTTACACCACCGCAGCTTACTCTTAAGGGAGGAGGGAACGGATCCAAATGATTTCAATCTGTTTTTTTGCATCACAAGCTCGCTCCCTGTTTAGCTCGTCCTTACAAGTGCATGCATATTCTACACACGCTCTTTAACATGAATAGATGCATTCCACACCTTCAACACAGATGATTGTTCTCCCCAAAGTCGCATGCTATAGCAAAGGCCTTCCCAGCTCCAGCTGCAAGCATTGTTCCAACTTGCCAAGGCTCATTAATGCTGAGAGCGATAAGCTCTGAAGGACAAATTGTGCACATGTATCAGCAAGAAGAAAAGGTACGAAATGCTCTCCTATCCTCTCCCCCGCACGTCCTCCTCCCTCCGCTCTCAGCTTTGTTTTGTAACATTCCCAGCTATCAGAGGGCTTAATGTCTAATTGCTATCAACCGCTTACCACTGTTGTTGACAAAACAACAAATGTCTAAGAATAAAAAAAAATGTGAGAAAAAAAATACAGAATAAATAAATCCGCTATGTGGCTGCGAGCTCTATCGCCTTCTGCTCTCATTCATTTGATCCTTCTGTCTTTATTCAAGGAATGTAGAGGAACTTAGGTGCGTTTTAAAATTTCAAAGTACAAGTCTAACAAATAATTTCTCTGAGTAAACAGGAAGGACTAACAGCATTAGCTGCAAAAACCAAACGCTCTTTGTGAAAGCCAAAAATCCAGATTAAAAGAAACAATTCAAATGACAAGCATGATGAGATAACGAAGATGTCAATCGATATTTAAGTACATAGAGCATCTCAGACATGCTCCCAAGGCAGCCCGGAGGGTCTTCCATCATTATGATAAACAACGTTCCTGCAAAGTTGCGGTGTCAAAAGAGAAAGCAATTAAGGCACCAGGGGCCTCTAAAATACCCTTTCAGCGACGCAACAACCAGTTCCCATGCACAGGCGTCAAGGCTGCACAGTAAAAACGGGCTATATTGCAGATGGAAGGTGTTAAGCTTGTAGGGGTGGACTAGTGTGTGAGTGACTTAGCTCTAACTTGTTATTTAGCATACAGCTGGTTTGCTCACACGGTGCTGAGGGCTTGGCCCGTTGCCCGTAAATTCTTTTGTGACTGTACATACCTGGAGCTGGAGAGGGTTGAGTCCTGACGCGGCAGCAGCTGCCATTGTGGATGGAATGAACTGCACCGGGTAGTTATCACCTGTCGGAGAAAGGAGGAGGGGGAGATAGTGAACAATGTGCACAGGTTGAGACAATGAGCGGCCCAACGGCAGGCCAGACAAGTGCCAACACAGTTCCTGTGGGCCTGCCTGCACCCAGCCTCGGCACTCAGCCCAAACATCTGCACTCACAAAAGAGTCAGCTGGCCAGAGCAGAGCGGGATTTACACAGGAACGTCTCTCTTTCTCTCACATTGGAGCTTTCTTCCTTCTCCCTTTTTTATCTTTGCCCACACTTGCACAGTCCTTTCTGATCTGGCTGTGCATTGTGTTCAAGGTTATGCCGTTTTACGTTATTGTTTGCAAGCATCTATGATTTATATCATGTTCTGTGAGAAGCTTGCCTAGTCATACTATTGTTCTACATGCCATTATGTGTTTTACAATGTGATCTGGCACAGTAAAGTATGTGTGAAAGAGAAACGGTGCTGCCGCCAACTTCAACAGGTTTTAACAAGACAATTTTCTTATCTGAATGCAGCTTGAAATGCATTTTCATCGCAAGATCAGACGTATCCAAAAGAATCAAACAATACAATAGGGCCAATGGAAAACACAATAGGAATCGGATGAAAAACTACAGGTTTGAACAAAAACCCCCTGGAGATATAGCTCTGGAAACCTTATACAGATAATTGAGTGCCTCTGAAAGTGTGTGTTTAAGTGTGTGAGATGTGTTTTTGTGCTGTGGTTGGTGTATATAACACTGTCTCTGGCTCAGAGAGCAGAGGTTTGACTGAAGCGTGCCCATGGAAGGGGAATTGGCCCTCTTTCAGCCCCCACTTCTGCCTGTCACTTCTTCTTGCAAACATATGGAGCTATTAAGCCACAAGCATAGGGGTAAACACATATATCCTCCCTCTTTCCCCCCCTTTTACTCTCTTTGCAATCTGACTGACCACAGCACATTGTGAAGCGGCCAGGAAATTCAATCCCAGCCTGTGGCAGAGGTGAATAAAGAACACAACTGAACTGATTTCAAATGTGCAATGAGAGTCGTAGAGGGGGGTCATTATCGTCCAAGGTTCTTTCTCTCTCTCTCTCTCTCGCGCTCTCTCGCTCTGTGCTTGTGGTGATATGTTATGCGAGCAATGGGCAGGTCAGGTGCCAGCCGTGAACACTAGGCCAAGGCTAATGGTCTGGGGGCTGGGTGGGCAGCCAGTGTCTCAAGTAGACAGGCTCGGCTGCCAGCATTTTCTATGTCAGTCTGTAAAAGTGAATCTAGTTTAAAAGGCAAATCTGCCTGTCTCCAGCCAGTGGATGCCACTGAGGCTCCAGTGAGGCCGTTGCCCAATAGGGTAGTTTCTCCAAGCCCGCTAAGGCCAAGGGCCAAATGCTTATTATCAGCCCACCTTGGAGGCCAATAGTGGGCTCCCTCACATCTGATTCAGCGAACTGTGAGATGACTGCTGAGTAGTACTGTGCAGTTGGCAGTGTTAATCTCACACACATACATGTACACATATATGCACATACCTAAATGCTATAGTCATGATGAAGTATTGACTAACGTCTAAGGACATTTTCATTAAAAGACAAAAACTAACCCAAAATTGCTAAAAGCTATTTCCATGTTGCATGGCCTGCCAGAGTAATCAACAGTGGCTGGAAAACCATTTTGTAAACTTACACATTTCAGGCCAGAAAACCCAAGCCAGAGCATCCACTTCATCATGTAATTCCCCTGTGATAGCATCACTTTATTAGAGAGGTGCCTTATCAAAGCAAGCTTTGCAAAGACACCAAGCAGGAAGGGGCCAAACCTCTTAAGCTCAGATCACAATACTCCACTGTCTTCTTTTCTTTTAAAAGAGCAAGGTGGGCTGCTGAATAATGCTTAAAGTGCTTTCTTTCATAAAGGCATTGCTAGAGAGCTTCATAGTGTATTCTGTTTCAGCCAGGTATCATGCTGCAAATCGAGGCCAATTTGGACTGCCAACTTGGCACAGGGCCTCTTTAAGTGGAAGGACCCAAGGGTCTCGCACAGGGCTCCACTACCGCTGACGCTGGCCGGTGCTCCATAAGAAGCGAGGGCTGCAAGGCTAATGAAAAGGTGGAGGAGAGTGGGAAGGAACGGCTGGCGGAGTGCTCCTTCTACAACCCCTTCACTTCTACTCCACCTGATGCCAAGAGCCAAGCATGTGGAATATTCAAGTGGGGCTCTCTTTGAAATCAATGGTTTTGTTAAAGGGCTCAGTGTCTACCACGCTCACGACCCTTCCTCCAGGCCAAAACTGAAGGCTCTTTTTTTATAAAGAAAAAAAAAATGCTTTAGTCAGGGCTGTGGCACAGTGGACTAAAGTTGTTGGCCATATCTTATTTCTCTTTCTCTTAGCCTTATTTTTCTTTCTACACTACAGTTATATGCATTTGAAGATACTGTATATTGCCTTCAATTTCAATACATTTTAATTACACTTTGAAACTGAAAATGCAATTCCGCTTTCTGCTTGCACTTCAATTAAATTTTAATTCAAACGCAGGAATTTAAAAGAATTTCTCAATGAAATTCTAAATGAGACAAGACTATATATATATATATATATATATATATATATATATATACATATACATATATATATATACACACATCAGCTCAAATCTGGGATCATCGATAGCTAATGTAGTGTATCAATGTCTAAACGCCTGACGCACATCCTCTGTGACATGAATGTGCCCTCCAGGCGAGGTTCTGTACAATCACTGGCTGTCAGCGGTTTCGTCAGCAGGGGCTTCGAGAGCTCATTGCATCCCAAAGGCTGTGAACATCCACGATCAGCAATACCTATGTGTTCATGTCTGCATGGGGGGGATCGCCACTATCCTCCACAAGTCTATTTGAGTAAAGAATGACCCAAGTCCTCTCTTTATACCAAGCCCAAGCCATTGAGCACAGTGTGTGAGAAAGGGGATCTCCGCTGTTTCACTGCAGGGTTGGGGCCATCAGCATCGGGCCTTGGCCGCTTGCGCTGAGCCCGGCCGGGCCACCCCACGCTGGGCAGTACAAACAGCAATGAGACCTATCACATTATCCGCAGCAATAAGTCGAGTCATGCGCACTAACAGCAATAAGCTACGTCCTAAACTTTCTCCCCCTCCGCTGTTTCGCAAATTATGAATAATGCAAGTGCTTTACACACGCCAAGGATTCCATTACAGCTGCTGTTATTTGTACTAAAACACTTTCCATGTCAAACATATTAAAAAATCAAACTGGGGAAAAGAAAGCCCTCAGGCTCTTTGTTCAACCTGTCATGCCTTTGTAGTTCCAAAATAGCTGACTTTATGTTCCATCATTTACCTTTTTAGTTAATTTATTAGCTGCTCTACCACACCCTGTAATAATCTAACTCTCACCTGCTGACTTCTGAAGCTTTCCTCCCTCTTATCAGCCTCTCTGTCTAGCACTCTCTTCGTTTCTTGTGTATTTTCCTTTTGATGAGGTGCTGACAAAAACGTGATTTCTCAAGGCATACTTTGAAGACAAAAGGAAAGCTTTTTTTTTACTGAGCTGCTCTGATTTTTTTTATTTTTTTTTTTATTCGACAATTCTCATTCAGTTTTTGTCTTCTTAATTTATGTTCCTTTTCATTTCCTAAAGCTATACTCACACAACTCGGCAGCTTCACAGAAAAATCATTACATGACCATTTTTATTTTTCTCAACAGTCCTTAACAGGGGAAAATGATAGAATGATGGAAACGGATTCCTTCGGGAGGCAGGAATATACTTGGTTTAATTACAGAAACTGAGACTGGCACATCCCTAAACCTCAGAACAATGGCTGGATATGAGGGTGCGGGATACTGGCAGTGAGTCAGCCTGCGTGTTGTAGCAATTTCCTACAAATTTGTTTTTGAATTTACAATGCTTGCGTGAGGAGCAATTCTCTTTTTCACAAAAGGAGAAAAAAGGCGTGTCAGGACAAGTACGATGGCTCCTTCACCAGAGGCCCTTCGGTTCCAAAATAAAAAACGTGCACTCCTATGGGTCACCTTTTTTTGTGTGTGCATGTAAAAAACATGAATAATTAGAGATAATATTAAATCTAAATGCTAACAGCTTTTATTAGTAGCTACAGATCAGTGCCAATGGGAAATCTCTCACAAGAGTGACAGTTCTAAATATGAATAATATATTAATGCATATAACAACATTTAACAGGGGCATGGGTTATATTAGTAAAGTGTTCTCAGCAGAATTATGACCCTTGAAGTTGAAACCTTTCGTGCTGACAGTGTTTATATTTTAGCCTTCATTCACGCCATCCATTGTTCTGAAGGCTCGAAACGCCTTGAACTCCGCCAAAACAGGCTGCCTCACCGAGGTGATACACTTCACAGTGTTCAGAATTAATTGCCTTGACAAGGAGGGCTTGATGTTCTGCTCTCTGAATCCAAAAGGTTGGGCTGTGATGATTTGGTCAGGGAAATCAAGCGATGATAAAAAAATGTGTGCAGAGGAAGTTGTGAGGAGGCAAAGAGAACCTTAAAGTGCCCCGCATATTCCCTTTAGGTAAAGTTAAGAATAGTGAAGCTGAAAAAAAACATAACACCGATAAAGAATAAAAGACAGCCAGGAAATTACTTTTATTGTCTCCCATTAAAGGCTGCTGTGTTTATCTTTTTTAAATCCTGTTTTAATGTTTCATTTCTGTACATCTTTCTTTGTTTCTGGAACACTAAATATATTTTATAAAAAAATAGGTGTTATTTTTGTCTATACATTTTCAGCAATTAGAGTCACACAAACACTAGGCCACACTGGCTTTGACTGTATGGATAAAAAAAAAAAAAGAATGGTTTTCATTTTTGTGTGAACCCTGGTTTCTAACAGAAGCGGTATCATTAATAACGTAATGTGTAAATAAATTAAATTAATATATATTAATATTTAACATTTTGGTATGTGAATATTTAAAGCTGTATCTGATTGTTAGGATAACCCAGGACGTGAGCAAGAAGAAGAAAGATGTGTAGAGAGAAAGTGTGTTCTCTTACCTGGCTTATAGGACAAGCCTGGGGGGAAGAGGAAGCCCTGCTGGGCTGCTGCGGCTGCTGCCAGAGTGCGCTGGTCGTGTGGAAAAATGGGGATCATGAGCGGAGGCATGTGACCCTGGACCTGCTGAACACAGAGAGAGAGGAGATCACACGGGAGCCTAACACAGCCTGACAGCACCGCTCATATTCTGACCCCGATCCATCGCACACACGCTCACCAAATACCTGCCCCACTTCATGCCCAACAATCGCACATTAGCGTTTCAAAGTGGCTATCGCACATACATAAACAGTAGAGTGTTTATTCTTATTAGTATCATAACACAGCGTGTTAAGCTTGTTTGGCTATATCTCCTTACACTACGCTACTAGACAGAAAAAGAAACGTCAGGTAGACATTCCTAATAAAACTTAATCACGAGACTGACAGAAAATGAGGATCCTCTCAGAAATACAGCTCTTGTCTCTTGTTCTTGGAAGGTCATTTATATACATGATAAATGCCCAAGGGAGGCCGGTAATTTACAGCACCTGTTTTCAGCTGTGAAAAAGATGGAATGAGCCCAAAACCTCGTGCATTTCTGATATTTCATGTATAACGTCAACACCTGGCATCGCGCGTGGTGCCTTTCAAACGCTCTCAACCATGTTCATCTTCATTTCGGCTTTATTGCTAAATAGAGAGAATGTTAATGGCGTGCATAAGGATAGCATTAGGTCTGTGTAAGAGCAAAAACAGACACGCTGAACTACAGACAAAGAAAAAGCGAGTCTGTGTGTATTTAGGGATCTGAGCGGCTTCCCATCCAAGTTTGAAAACACATGTTTGTGGAGTGTTGGCCGGACCCAATCTTGCTGTCATTCTTTGCTTCCTGCCTGCGGGTGATAGGCTGCAGCGGCGCTACCGCGGGCCAGGGCAGAGTTAATGCAGGCGAGCCGGCTCACCTCTGGGGAGCCCAACCGGAGAACGGGTTAATAAAGGTCGGCCCCCCCAAAATAAACACATTATAGAATGTTTCTCCATTCATCGCTCTTTAAAATCAGCCTGCAATAAAAACCGGTCTGGACGCAATTACTGCTGCAGCATTGGGGCATGAAATCAAACACTTTCTGCTCCGCATTTCTCGCTGAGGTCTGCGCGATCTCCGTCTTTTTAATGCCGCTTTCGCCTTTCGAGCGCCTAATGTTAGAGATCAGTAGGGCTTGTTCCCCAGGTGCTAAACAAGTGTTCAGGTCCACTTCAGTGATTTGGACTAAGTGAGTTCTCCTAAGCAAAAATAAATAGGAAAAAAAATAAAAAATAGAAAACCGGCACTTTTCCATTTATAGAGCTTTGCACTTTAAAAAGTGCATCTACAGAGTTAAGACCAAAGTGAAAGAACTGTGTGTGTTTTATTTTACAGATGTGACAAAAAATGCTCTTTAACATGACCTCATGGATGTGTTTGTGGAGAAGGTTTACTTGTGAGTATGGTGAATCAAAATGAAAGTGCAGTGAGAGGGGCTATTACATTGAAAAGATAAATAGCATCTGTGACGTCACCAACTACGGACTTATACTACCTCAGTTACATTTAAGTGCTCTAGAAAAATGGCTCTGACCATGTAAATTGTTCTCCTTCAGAGGGCCGCTAAGGTCAGTCACATACATAATTGCCATTAGCCTTATTCACTTTACCCTTGCAAAACGAATCAGTCTAAAGCTGCAGTATTACACAGAACAGCTGCTTTTAAAGTGGAACCAAAACACAACTCTTCCTTAAAATGTCATTTCGCATAGTCCTGCACAGAGGCTCACATGCATAATGACAGAAACACCTGGTCTGCCATGCTTTGTCCCATCTGTTCCTAAACTATATCATCAATGTCTTATTTAATTCAAATCTAAACCATTTAAAACAACCAAGAATTAGACATCATTTGAAACAAGCAAACTGACTCACAACACTAACAATAACTCCGCTAATCAGACAGACTCCCCTAAAGCTGTTTCAAAAGGCGCAAACAGCAAGAGAAAGAAAAAAAGAGAAGGTACGAACAGATAAATTGCCCTCAGTTTGAGAGGTCGTGATTTGCAGTAATGGGACCTTTACATTAAAGTTTAATTTACACACGCCACATCTGTGAGTGGCAAATCAAATAAGCATCCTTAAAGTGGAGACTAATAGTGAAGGTTAGCTTTCAAGTCTGTCAATTAATTTACACTGGTAGAGCTGAGCAGACAATGCAGATAAAGATTTAAAGATGATCACTGGCAATTTGCTTTGACTGCTAATAGACAGAGAATGGAATTAAGTGCCTGCACTTAGACAGATGGATTTTGATAAATTGCATATTGCATTCTGCATTGAACACTCGCTTATTATATGCGTCAGTCTCTCTCATTCACGGGATCTGTTTGTCTCTCTATGTCTGTTCCACTGTGTTTTTATACATACAATATGCTTTCTTTTATCCATGCATGCTTACACATGAGAAATAATGTAATAGATTAAAAGATAAAGAAATAGATTTTTCAAATGATTATTATATGTTTATTTAATAATAACATTATAAATTAAAATGTATAAATATATATAAATATATTATTATTATTATTAATTATTTTAAATGTGAATAAAATTATATATTATAACATTTTATTAAATATTTATCAATTCATACAAACAATTATTAATAATCAAAACAAAGATCTTGATAAGCAAAACCAAATGTAAAAATTCTTAATAAATTACATATACATATTTATGTCATAATTCTATTTTTATTTTTATTAATTTGTTATATACTGATTTAAATGAATGAAAACAAATTAATAAAATATTTTACAATAAAATGAAAAATTGAACATACACACCTGCTCATAGACAACATACACACAGCAAGGAAATTCGTCAAGAAAAGACAAGATCTGATGCTGCTCTGCCACCATAAACAACTGAATTTCACCTTGCATTGTGCCTCATAATGTCTGGTTCACACAAATGTATCGACTGCATTGTGAACTGTATGGTCACAGTAGATGAACCGCAAATACGGTACGCGTGGTATGTATGAACATGCTCGCCCGTATTTGTGTATGTATGTGTGCCCTGATATTTTACCCCTCCCTCCGTCAGTGTGCCAGGCGGCTGGCTGCCTGCAGCATTAGTATTGCCAGGCAGATCTTCAAGAGCGTGAAAGAATGAAGTGGAGCAGATGTGAAGAGGAAAGCTCAGGCCTCTGGAAGCTCTGAACCTCATAAACTCAGCTCATTGTAGGCTTGCCTCCTATCTGCCCTTTGTCTTATCAAATCCTTAGAACCAGAGGATGGGATAATGCCATTTCTCGCCATCTGCCCCAAAGCTTCATTAAAGATACATGAACGAGCCCCATCTTATGAGGAACAGGTGCTATTGTTTGTCCCCGAAGACCTGCTGTGGCGAGGATGTAACTCGCGGTACTTGAGGAAGAGCATCTGTAGCAATCAGTCAGGCTGTGTAGCTGGCAGCCTCTTTCTCTCTTCACACGGCCGACCGGTTCATGGGGGTGTAGAGACACACACAGAGAGAGAGAGAGAGAGCGAGAGAGAGAGGCCTCTTCACCTTCAGTGTCTCGCATATATCATCAGTTCAGTGCAGCTGATGAAGTCTGCGGTGATACACAGTACAATCTGTCTCTCTGTCACGGATACACACATCACCCGGCTGTGTGTTCACTGCTGTCCCCTGCCCTTAGATCAGGCATTCGTTTACCCTCCGGCCATGTCAGGAAGCTTTAAAACTGTACCTTGTCAGCCTACAAGCTACTCACAATTTAAAGCAATTCAACTACAATTAAACTACTCTAAAGAATATTTGGTGTGGTGTGGTATTGTCACTCAGAAATGCTAGAAATTTTACAAATAATCAGAAAGAAATTAGAAATAACTCTTTGATTTATAGATGAAATATTGAGGCAGTAAGTAAGTAGTAAAGCAGTATTTTCTAATAAAATGCAGTCCAAAAATCTGTTTTATTTACAACTTCAAAAGGCGAAGATGAAGATTAATTAATATTAAATGATATAATAAAAAAAATAATAAAGATCTGGCACCAAACCACTGCAAAACCGAACGACACATGAATATATAAATTCACACTAAAATCCATAAAAACTAATAAAGAAAAAATCAATATAAAGCTATTATATGCAAATAATATTTGTATTTAATCAAATATTATTTCAAAATTTTATATAAATTTTTTTTTAAGAAACCAAAAAATATGTTCTATATGTCACTATTAAAAAAATTTTAGAAGACATAGAAAATATAGACAGTCTTTCGTCTGCGTAAGGAAACGAGGCTTCAATGTTGATTTTTTTTGGAAATAAAAATTGATATCGTTTTAAGTGGTTTGTTTTAATTCATTCAATTTAACGAACCATTCACTTTACTCTAATGAGCTAGACGGTGTGAAAAACTGAATATGTCGAATTTAAATGTAATCCTGTGAAAAAGTAGTGTTTTGTCATCACACACTGAGGGAAAATAAAGTAGCTCATTGCTGGAAATGCTACTCTGTTTAAAAAACAGCTGAGCTACAATCACGCTGCTGATCACTAATTCCCAACACTGAAGGCAGAGATGTCAGCAGTGGGTTGTTTAAACACAATGTGTGCTTGCTGAAGGTTGAATGACCAAAATAAAAAAGGAGGGGGAACCCCTGAAGTAAATAGGGAGCTATAGATTAATCAATGTTGTTAGTAGAAATGTTGACATCAGCACTTAGCTTTAGTAATGGTTTACAGCAGCAACTAATCCTAAAGTCAGACAGCCCAACCTATCCAAGGAGCTGCACTGTACGTGGATTTCTGGGTGCTTCTAATCCAGCAGGTGCACTAATATGTTTATGCCCTCCTGCAGTGGTCTATGTAGCTGTAAATGTGTATTTGCTGCCATATCCTGACCCAGTCACACAAGCGCATGGAAAATGGAGATGTACAAGTCATTACCGCTCTCAATAGGGCCCCTGTCAGCACCCATGCTCCTTGCTGTCTTTTAAAGGGTCCCATTGGGCTCAGGAGACATGCCCCCCTATACCTGTCCCCAACTCCCTTTAACTTAACATGAAAATAGAGATTGATCTCCAAGGAGCATCGCTTTGGGATTCTTTCCCCTTTTAAAAGCAAAAGAGGGGGAGTTGTTTTAACATGTCCAAAATGCCTTTCAGTGTTGACGAGATAAGACCGAAATGGGGAGGGGCGGCTAACTTCTCTTCTTTTTACATTTTTGGAAGGAGCCAGAGAGCCTCGGGAGCCCTAGGTTAAGCATTAAGCACCAGCCATCTCGTTTTTTTAAAAAGCCAAAGGTGAGGCTGTACCAACTTGCACACTTGTGGTGTATTTTGGTCCAAATTTGGAGCCATTTCCCTTGGACATTACCGCTTCTCGTTAAAAGTCTCAAAGAAAGGCTCTAACATGGGGGTGCTTTAAATTTAGCAGGAGTGAAAACAGCTTTCACTGTTACTGTAAGTACCGATACGTCACACGCTCTTGCCCTCGCTTGACGCTGCCAGAGCCAAAATGACTGTGAAAGAAAACCACCTTAGGGGATCCATTTTAAGGCGAAGTGATTCTAGAGGACCTGGCAACCGCGCTCAATCGGCACGGCGAGCCCCGACAGCGCGAACTTCACACCCGCTACTTTGTGAACACACTCAGCGAGCGCTTTCTGGAAACTCACCAGCAAAGAGAGAGCGGGAGAGAAAGAGAGAGAGAGAGCTCTTTGCTGAATGAAACCACTTCTGTGCTCGGGAGTCTGCACATTATTCTGTTCTGAAGAGGTCAATTTTTTAAACAATCCCATAGATCCCCAAGTACACATTACTCCCACGTCACAGGTCATTTATCAGTTAACCGCACTCCTCCAGCACACGGCGGCTGCAGTTTTGAGCTCTAATCCCACCCACACACACACATAAACCCACGCTCACAGGGCCGTTATCAAAGCGCAAGATATTCTGCTTCAGCTCCTGATGACAATTGGGCCGTGTGGATCGATAGGGCTGAGTCGGACTTTGATCCCCACTCTTTCTGTCAGCGTCGGGCCGGAATTAAGACCAGGCCTCCACCTTGGTGCCACAGACTAAACGCATTGTTCTCCTCTCTCTGCTCTGTTAGCGAGGAGTTCTGCAGGAGGCCCTCATCAGCCACACAGATACAGGACGGTGAATAAAGAGGCTTTGTGTGGCGGCCGTGGCTTTGACCCGGACCGACCCGCCTCCGACAATCCACTAGCCTACAGACTCAAAGGCTTAACGGTCAATGAGCGCCGTGTTTTCTTCCTTTCATTCTCTTTTGTTCTGTGTAAACAGGTGAAAGATTAACCTTCCCGATATTGGAACAGGACAACTAGCAAACAGTGCGTTGATGTGTATTTGGATGTATGTTACGCCACCGCTGACAAAAGACTGCAAGTTGACAGAGGACAAACGTATTCTGAGGACTCGAAGCATGTGCGAGCGTGCGAGTGCCGAACGGGGCAAGGTGCACAGAAACCAGACACTGGCCCACGCTCGGCTCGTCTGGAGAAATAACCGATAGATGACTTCTTGTTCCGCTAATTCCTTACACAGTAAAACAAGCCCTCTTGGAAACGAGCCATTCCAATATGTCTATATTAAGTCTGGGGTTGTTAAAAGCAGAACGGCCCCTTCCTCCCCCACCCTTCGTCTTCCACTTCAGCTTTAGTTCAAGTCCACCGTGGAGTTTATGGCAAAAAACAAGCATACAATACACACACACAGACCTCTCTGAATTTCATGCTCAGTTTACCTTAATATTATTAAAGGGCTAGTTCACCTGAAAAAAAAACTGCTGTCATTTTTTTCACACGCTCCCATGTCATTTCAAACTTGTATAACTTTCCACGCGTATGCATGAAAAACATCTATATTTTGAAGATTTTTGGCTATACAATGACAGTCCAAAACAACACTGGCTTTGATTAAATGTAAAATTGCATTTTTCAAAGCTTTTTTTTATTATTTGTGGTTTGGTATTACATGGGGAAGAGTAAATGGTTATAAATGATACATTTTGAATAAATATGGTTTTTAAACTCCTAGTGACGCAATACTGTACCTGTATTTTTTTTTACCACTACAATATTCTGATTGTAATTTATGAATAATCAAATGAGCAGGCTTAATATTACAAGGGGAGAAGTGAGGCTCATGCTGAGATGCTGAAATTAGTAAATTAGTTCAGTATAAAGATGCGGGTGGGGTGGGGTGGTGGGGGCTATTCCCTTAAGAGCACCAGCAAAATGTGATCAGTGTGTGTTCAACAGAAATGTGTTCTTAAGGCAAATTCTTGTTGAGCCTCTAAGAACCTAAAATGTAATTTAGGTCTGTAAATATTTCAAGCAATTAGGGTTGTATTGCATATAAAATATCAAAGACGAGCCTAAGGCTTTAGTAGTCTTCTGAGCTCAGCACTGCTGTGGCATAGTGCACACAGATATCACGTCCACCTCTCTCTCACTACTCATTTCATTTACTCGCAGTCTGCTTTACTCTGGGTCACCTGCTCTAGGAAGACACAATTAACGTGGGACACAATGATAGGAAAAAAGAGAATTGAAAAGAAAGAAATAAAGAAGGGGGAAAAGAAAAATATATTTTTCCTCTCAGGGTCTGGTCATAAAATTAAAAAGGTTTTCAAGTAAACTGGCTAAACCCGAGGGGACTGGCTCAAACAGCATCGGTAATGAGGGGAGAAAAGGACAGACATAAACAAACCCACAAATGAGTCTGAGGCCAACATCATTATCCCACATGTACATCCCACATCTATGAAAACCGGCACCGGCACAATACACAATAAACCCCAAACCCTTTTGGACCATAACAGCGCAGGGCAGCTAAACAGGAAAAAAGGCAATAAGCTAATATAATATGCATTCATGCTTTCATTCATTCATGTTTCTTTTTCTTTTTTTTTCTTTTTAATTTTATTTGCTTTCTTTCACTTTTGAATTATGCATGATGCATTTAAAGCTAAATATGTACTTTTATGCATCCAAATAATAAATATTTAAGATATAATTAAGAAGATTCATATAAAAAAGAAATAGATTACTTAATTGAAAAAAAGAAGGCATTGCTTTAAAAAGAAGGAAAAAGAAAAAAAAAAATTTGACACAGAAACTTTCAAAATCTCAATTAGTTTCTTTTCCAGATACATTTGGTTCTCCCTCTTGAGGGAATGTATTATTAATAATTTTGCAAATAGTTTATTGGACTTAGTGACAGACATTTTTCCTAAAATGATGAAAAATAAAACATTAAAATATATCAATATTAAATGAAATGCATGCATTCAAGTATTTATTAATAATATTTTAGTAACAATTTAATTTATTCTTCTTAATTATTATTTATTTTAAAAAATAACAACACTATTCTTAAAATATTCTTTCATTTTCCATGGTTTTGCTCATGGATTTAAAAGATAAAGGCATTATCACCTGTCTATCTTCTCATCCATCTGCTTTGACAAAGACATTTGCCATTTATTTTACAGTTATTATACAGTGGTATTTAGAATTGTTCTCTCCCAATCAAACATGTGACCCACCAGTTTTGAACTGAAAGTTTAGAGTCAGACCACCCATTAACTAAAAATGGCATTGTCCAGTGAGTGAGTCCATGAAGCGAGAGAGAGAGAGAGAGAGAGAGAGAGAGAGAGAGATGAGAATTTCTCCTTCTTCCTGTCATCTGTGTGCAGACTAAGCCACTGTCTTCCCTCTACCCTTCTAGCAGCTGGGCCCAGAGAACAACAGAGAGCGCTCTGTTGTCCAGCAGAAAGCTGACATTGTTACGGCCGGGACTTTATTGCAGGCACATGAGAGTGTTGAGACTTTAAAACACGCTCAAATGTCATGTGCACACCCAGTGACGGAGAAGAATAATTATGAAAAAGAGAGAGAGGGAGAAACAGAGAGCGAGAGAAAGACAACAACAATTCAGTGTGCATGAAAAACGGACGAAAGACAAAACGGCCCATTCATTGTATTCCGCCGGGAATGCTCGGACCCTCCTCCGCCCCATCCGAAACACAAAGCGGCCCTTTTTTTGTGCTGCGACGCGCAGGGCTGAATGCTTTGCTTTGCCACCCTAGCCCTAAGAAAACACCGGCCCCCTTTCTAAACTGCCGGCTGGCCGCACACAGTAGAGGCTATTAATGCCTTGCCTTCTTTCCCCCTGTGTGTGTGCCCACTGCGGAGGCTGAGGACCACGTTAAAAAGCCAATGCAAAGACAAAACAGTTTGCTCAACATTAACAGGGAAAACAGTGGGCCAGGCAGGAGGGGAGAGGAAACTAAGTCAACATCACACTGGAGGTTGTGTTCTCCACCGACTGATATTTTTCCCCTCGCAGGGCCCGGGCACAATGAGAGCTAAGTATAGGTCCGTCGTGCATGGTCTGGGAGGGCTTGTGGTGGGGCGGCGAGTGACAGGTGCTTTCTGATGAGATTCAGGGGCCGATTCTGGCTGGACAGCGCCTGCTTTATACCACCCTCCACTGGGTTTGGGCTCAAGAGACCGCTCTCATGGATCGCGAATCAGCCGCTGATTATGATGACACCTTCGCTTTGTTCACTTTGGGATATATCGTATACGTTTTGTCCCTAATCCGCATCACTGTGTTAAAGGGAAATTAAAATGATCTAATTATTCACTCATTTACCTTCATGTCAGCCTGTTTTTGTCTGCTTTTTCTAAGCAGTCACTTGGAATGATTGCATACGGAGCTACACAAGTATGTCTTTGTGTTCTGATCTCCCACCATTTGCTGAAAACACAGTCTTTAGTTCGAACATACGCACAAATGAAGAAAACTGCTGTCTCTTCTAGCTGGGATACCCAGTATCCTCACTTCCTGACGGCACGATTTGATCACCCAGTGAAAAGCAACGCCTTAACAGAAAAAGCAACCTCTGTTTATAATCTTAACATCCCAAACTGTTTGAACTGCTATTAAGCATTGTACCTTCGCCCATCCATTAGCTTAATACCGAAAGCATCACAGCCCACTGGTGAGGATGTAACTATTAGGCCCGTTTTTATGCATCATTAAGTTTTAAAACGGGCCTACAGAAGCTTTATTGTTCGAAGCGCACATGACTTTATTTAACGTCAGCGTTTCTCCTGCTTCGTGACAAGAAGTCACATTTCATAACTAATTAAATTGATCCCCCGCACCCCCTCCAACCAAGCACACTAAATGGAATTATTTGTATCCAAGTGTCAATATATTAAATCAAAGGGGGCTAATGAGTCGGGTCACCGCTTTCTTTTATCTCCGCTCTCGCATGTTGGGCTCTTCATCAGCTAACAGTCTCCGCTAAATGGAGGATGAGCGTGTTTCAGGCTCCGCCGCACTGGGCTCAAGCCAAGAGGATTTGATGAGACTGTTATGGCCCTCATCCTGGTAGAAGTAGAAGCTAGCATACTCCGCACCTTAAAAAAAAAGCGCATAAGCGCGCGCAGAAAGACGCAGAGATGTAAACACACGCCCGTGCTCATTTCCTTCATTATTACAATCCATTTGCCTGGCAGACAATGCTAATTGGCAACACATTCTTTTTTAGCATAGCTTGTTTTCAGTGCTGTCTCCGCATAAATGAGACTTTAGCATGAGAGATCACAAGGGTGCTGGGAGACAACCAAAACCATCTAACAAGAGGCAAATTAGGAGCATTATCTTTGTTCAATTAGACACCCCTATATTTATCTAAAAAAAGCCAAGCTGAATTATTCACCATTATATGGCGCCTGGTGCATTTGAGGGAGCTTAATGAAATATTGGATTTAATTGTTGTTCATTGAATTAAAAAGGCAAACCAAATGGCTCTAGGCTAAAGACAAAGCTATGGTAATTAGCTTCATGTGCAGCGGCTAAATAATGGTGATTGTAATACGACTGAGAGGAGATGAAACCGGCATACAGTAACCGGATTACAATTCTCTTAACACGGATTCTGTCGAGCCGGAGGGAAATAAAAAATATGTTAACAGGCCAAAGTCTATTTTAATATACGACCTTCTCCTAAAATAACTTGGGTAAACTACAAAAACAAAGCATTTATTTGTAATGGATCCCAAATCGGTTAGCTAAAGTACAGAAAGCAAGAACTGAACATATCCCAGACGTATTTTCTTCTCTCTGAAACAGACATAACGAATGAGTTCCTCAAAGTCTTCCGTGTTTAATTAGGAGGCTCTGTTCTGTCTGCGCAGACAGGGGTTCCTTTTTGTTCAGCTTCCCCTGTGAATTCTGTCACCGCTCTGCAAAATAGTGAGAGGAGAGACCTGAACACCATTATGCAACTTCTCAGAACAGACTGCTATTATTCCTCCATCCCTGGTTGCGAGCTTTGAAATGCCAAAAGACATCGAGAACGGCTTTTCAACCTGTGTAGCTCCTCATGCAACCCGTCAATCTTCATGAGTGTGCTTTAAGTTTTATAATCAAATAATGCTACTACACAAGAATTCAGGATTATTTACAACGAAATGAGTTTGTCCTGGGCAACAGGACACCGGACGTGTATGTTTTGTGTTTGAGACCTGGGTCTGATTAACCCTTTAGCCTGGCCTCCTCTCCCACTGATAAACACGGCTATAAGGGCAAACTCACAGTGGCCTGGGGAAATGTGCACATATGAGAGAGATCAGTCTAAGACACACACACACACAGACATTTGTCTATCAGTCCACAGGAACAAAGGAATATCCTGAAGGCCCACTCTTCCACCGGCCTCTCAGACTGTTCACAACACACACAAACACACTGGCACATTGTGTCTATCATCTGCACAGGTCGTCTTTAGTCTGTCTGGCTTCACTATGATGGTGGTTAGCCGTGTATAATTAAAAAGAATCTTTAATCTGGTGGCTGTATGCAGCTATTATCAGTTAACCCTTGGAGGCTCCCTGCTGCTCCCCCACACCATTTAAAACCACATGTGAGGGAACCTTTCCTGCTTTGAAGTGAATGTTGACAACAGCTTCTGCTTTAGCTGTAATAGTGCCACTCCTCTGCCACTGAGCTGGAATGCAGATCTTATAGCGCTGGGAAAAAAAATGAAAAATTAATCTATTATCTTCATTTAAACAAATAAATGAATAATAATAAAAAGGCAGAATTATTTCAGATGGCGTCTGTCTGTGTGCTGATACTGAAGGGAATGTACAAAACCCAACATAGTAGGAGTGAGTGATTATTGAGATAATAAACAGGCCTGCTTGGAATCTGTGCTCATAAAACAAAAAACTCAAACACAAATATCTGAATACAAAAATTCCATCTCTCCTCCTTTCATTATTTTTTTCTCATTATAACTGCATACTGAAAAAAGTTCCATTCCTATTTGTGAGCTTTGAAATACCAAAGGACAAGAAGATTTAATTTGTTTTTCCTCATTATAATGGCAATTTGAAAAAATTTGGAAAAAAAATGTAATCGTTAAAAATAATAAGCATAAGCAAAAATTCAGCTATTCAGGTTTTTTCTTTTCACTATTATTTCCCATTTCTTTTTTATTAAATGTATATGCTGTCCAGTTAAAAGTAAACTCCCATTAATGCACCTATAAATATATACATACTTTATATAATTATTATTTGCAGTTTAACAAAAATATAATTCTAACATGAATACGGTTATATAAATGTATATACATGTATGTTGGCATATTAAGCATACATTTCAATCGTGGTTTTTAAATACATTTCCTCTGATTAATATATTTTACCAAACAAATTAATCAAATGCATTCCGAATTTCAATCGGTTTGGGAAAAATGGAATGAGAGAAGCGGATGAGAAGTGGCGCTTGGCGCTTGCTAGAAGAGGGTGAGAGATGGAGAGCAAGAGATCTGTGTGATCCAGCCGGTGCTGGCAGGAGAAAGAGGGGAGAGGGAGAGAGGGAGAGAGAGAGAGAGAGAGAGGGGGGACGGGTGGGAGGAAGAAAGGGGGGAGGACAGCGGAAGACAGCCACGTGGAGGTTTCTCTCAGTAGAGTAGCAAGAGGAAGCGGAGCCCTGGGGTTAGATAAGTAGAACCAGGCCTGTACAATGACAGAGTGTTTGAACCGGCGGCCTGCTTTAAAACACAGGAAGCGACCGTCGGCACAACAATGGCCCTACACGGACAAACAGCATCTCTGTCCGTTGAAAAACAGAGCTCAGTGTGCCTATCGCTCTCTCTGTCTCTCGCAGCCATGCGGTGTGAGAAGGGGGGACCAGATCGGAGCTAATAAACTCTTGTTTGCTGTGTTATGAGAGACAGTATGTGAGCTTCATAATGGGATTCTCATAGAGAAAGAGTTGTTTAATCTCAACTGGAATTTTTCCTCAAACACACGGCAACCTCGCCTCTCCTCAGTATCTTAAAGTTCACGCTGACCTTTGAGGGAATCATTCTTCTCTTGATGCTTGTGCGCGTGTGTATACAATAAGATGAGCCTGCCTCCACCTGTGTGTTCTCCTCCCTGCGTCACCTCAGCTCACATTGTACCAGCCCCAGCGTGCAGGAATGCCTGGAAATGAGCCAAATCTGTGCTAGAGATGCACGTCAACCCGGCCCAGATCATCCCTAAGTCCAGCCTGGGAATTTACAGCTGCCGTCGCAAAACATAGCCCAGAGAGAGACAATAGCACCTAATACATATGCACACACGTAGAGGCCTTTGAAATCTCAACTGAGCACAGCAGCTGTAATATCATAAGTATGAAGTGTAAGAGATGTATGAGCTCGGAGGACAATGAACAGCCTCTCCTGACAACCTCTTGGACAAAGAAAGCCTTTTTGTTCTCTGACATCATATACACAGACATTTTTTGTCATTATGGGGAGCTCAGGCAAAACAAAAGTAGAGTAAGTTTAATTGGGAAAGGGATTAGTATCGTTGCATTGGTCATAAACTCCTCTGTTACTACTCATTCTATTTTATCTCAAATAGAAATTTAAGAAATAAAAATAAAAGAAATAAATGTACTTGGAAAGAGAAAAAGAAACTGAAAACCGAAAGAATTTTCAACAACCGATGTTATTAACGGATTATATTAATTATTAGGTAGTTAGCTAGTTCGAAAAAACTATTAATAAAACTTTTAACATTATGATACATTATAAAGGAAAACTAAGAAACAACATTTTAATAAATTAAAACGTACATACACCAATATTATATTAATTGTAATGTTAAATTAACCATATGTTAAATGTATTAACATTAGATAAGAAATGTATTATTTTCCAAAAATATTATTTTTCTTGGACTAAAATGCATGTATTTACAGAAAAATTTAACATTCCATTTTCTTTCAGTTTAATCAAATTTAGAATGACCCGAGATAATAAAGATCTCTGACATTTTTTTCTTCTTCTTTCCTACAGGAAGCCATCCACAATTGCAGCTGATTGTAATGGCATGAGGGCGAATAAAACAGTGAGTGGAACTGTCAAGGAGACTGGCTTTTTGTAAACAGGTCAGCGGAACCCGAATCACTTGACTTGATTAATACCGATTCTAAGAACAACCAACACAGGCTTGCCTTCCTGTTGGAGGCGGTGGCTATTACATGGTCTTATTTGTGCGGCTTTACTTGTCTTACATAAGTAACACATTTTCTGTTTCAGATCAAGATTTACTCCGACATTTGTTTTTAATTGTTCCTAAGCCTCTCCTTCAATCTCTGATGGCGCTTTTAAGTTCGTGCTTGAGTCACATAACAGTAATCCGGTCCCTGGACGGAATTAGTTGCCATATGAAATTTCTCAACAAGAGGCTTTTGGCTAAAGAAATAAATAAGAAGTAAAACCTTGAGCTTGAAGTTCTGATAAGCCTCTAACGCTATAATCTAAACATCTGCTATCTTTAAAACAAGTGACATTGTAATTCCCGAATAGACAAAGAGTCAATCTCTTCATCTCTTTGAGTTCTTTGTGCAAAATGTGATGAAACGGAGAGAAGGGCAATTTAAAAGTGGTTTGATTTGGGCAACGCACAGTGCCAAACGACGGAGAAAACCAGAACTGATTTTCCAGGCCGAGGCTGTATTGGGTTACAGGCCCAATGGTTTTATTTGGACCCCGTTCAGTCCCGTTTACAGAATCCAGTGATGTGATCAGTTACATCATCAATAAATGTCTAAAATGCTGCTTACCATGTGAGCCAAAACAGTAGCGCTTTGATGGGGAAGCTGGCTCTTTAAACCACGCTCCCTCCACGCTAACAGCGGGGAAACCCAATGCCTGCATGCTGTTTTACCACTCAACTTTTACGTCTTCTACATGAAGGCTGAGGAGCTTGTTTGGAGTACTAATTAACTCAAAGCTGTTGTATATTAAGAGCACTGGGCATTTTTTGTAGAGCTAGCTCTAATGAAAACAGAGTGCCAGGAAACTGCATTAGCAAGCCTCCTCCTCTCGCTTCTCAACGCATCCTACTCTTGTCTTCCGACTTCTCTTTCTTTACAACAAGCTGTGGCCTCTGGAGACGGAAGTTAAATGGGCCACAAAGGGAGGCGATGGTAATGATACATACGGAAACAAAGTCAGAGAAGATAAAAAGCATGATAAGATAGGATGCAACCGAAGCCTGACTTTCTGAAATGTCTCTGTTTTTGCTGTGATTACAGTGGAACAGCAGATGGAGACGGTTTCTTTCGACTCCATAAACTATAGTTAGAATGTATTTAAAAAAGTCTACAATGTCACACGATCCTTCAGAAATTATTATAATATGCTGATTTGGTGTGAGAGAAATATCTCTTAAGTTGTCTTGAGATTCTTTTTCAATAGCTAGTTAGGTAGTAGAATAAGGCATAAATATGTGTTTAATAAGCACTAATGAATGGCTAATATTCTAGTAATATGCATGCTTATAAGCAACTAAAAAGTGTAAGATTATAAATGTACGTCACTTTTGATCTATATTAGGCTCTTTTGTTGTATTAAATGTATTTTTATAATGGTGATGTATATACCCAATACAATGTGACACCTCAGCTTGTACTTTGACAACAGAAAAATACTTATGTTAACACAGCAACGTCCAATTGGCTGCTCCTCAGTGCACTGCAGGAATTACAGGATAGCATAGCCCAGATGTTTAGGATGAGCTCTGTCGCTAGTTGAGAATATCTAACTCCTAAAGGTAATTAAACTGTTCACATGACCTCTTACTGCCACTGCAACACATAGTAAGCATGTAGAGGCCTGCCTACTGGAAAGCGAAGAGTACTTCTCGCACAAGCTGCGTGGTAGAGTGGTAGTAGCACAGTGGCTAGTTCTGCAGGCTCTTCAACAGTGTGTGCCTTTAACAGATTGGGCCTTTCTCTTGAGAAGTGCACTTGAAAGAGGTTTTACTGCCGAGCTATAAATCTGTCATGCTTCGGGCTGTGTAAATAAGACAGTGGTTTGTTTTTACCTGACACATCTGAGCAGCGAAAGAAAGAAAGGCTGATGGTTAACCTCACAATGATAGGTAGAGCGCTGAGAAGAAAACCGGTCTGGATTCCTTTCTGAGGGCCTCAAGCTCAGGGGCTTTGAAGTGGAAGTCAACGCAAAGGACGATATGAGACGTGAAATAGAAAGTGAAAAGTGAGAACTGAGAAGTAAAGAATGTGTGCGTCAAATGTGAGAGAAGACCAGAATGGTGCATTGGGTGGGAATCTGGGAAAGAAAAGAGGAGTGGGGATCTTTGTACCTGTCTCCAATGAATGTGCAAAAGCAAGCGGAAAAGAGAATATCTCCAGGCACGGGGTGTTCATGATGCCCTTGGCTTTTATGTGTGTATGGTGTGTGTGAAAGACCTTGACCACTGCCACTGACCAGCTTGTGTACGTCTACGTCTCCAACTGGGTGGTCCGCTAACCTTGCCTGATTGAGAACCACATACCACGCAAACCAACGGCTCACAAACACTCATTCTTTTCCTGCTCTTTCTTCACAAATACGTCACGTTTATTTACGATGCTCTTGTAAGCATTCGCTTTATTCTCCCTCGTTTCCATTTTTTCATTTCACGTAATTGCGCAATCCACTTTGTGGCGAGAAAACGGATTTGGGTGACCACAGTGTGTACTTTGCAACTAATCCAATTCAATTATTTTTAAGCAAAGCGCAAACTTTCAATGAGCCTATTCTAGAAGCGCACTTATAAAGAGAGACCTTCAAAAGATCCCTCGAACTGACTTAAAGCAAGCAGCAAATATTTGCAAAAGGCAAGGTTTGCTCAAATTACATGTCAACAAGATATGTTTACAGGCTCATCGGCCGCAACGGAGTTAAGCAAATGAACGCAAAGTGATTTCGCCAATATTGGACAATGGGAAACGAGGCTAACAGTAGCGGCTGTTTTTCCAAAGCCGCTGCCACGTCACCGTGCTGGGACGGTGTAATTTCAGAGGCATTTATTACCGGCTTTCATGTCTCAAACCCTTAGGGCACTTTTCCACAAAACATGCAAACAGGCACCACTTGGTATCATTAAGCTTTCTCTCTATTCTGTTTTTTCCCTTCCTTCATTAATTAGGGAGTGATAATTATTCTTCCCATCTATAGCCCCTTCCCGAATTACCATTGGCCAATTATCCTGATTGGTGACAGTTGTAACATGATTGATGACAGCTGTAAAAACAAAATAACGTTTTCTTTGACAGAACGAAGATGCGAATGTCGAGCACTGACCTGGATCTGCTGCTGGAGGAGATTGATTTTGTGCTGTTGCTGCAGAAGTTGCTGCTGTTGTCTGGCAATCTGCGAAAGCACAAAGATTGGTTTAGCTGAACATCGCTAAAAACATTCGCTTCGAACATTAAAGGACGCATGTTATCGTAGTCTACGAGAGAGCAACTGGATTTATTGTAGCATGTATTTATGCAGACGAATAATATATGCAATCAGAGCTTGTGGGTAACATCTCTCGTCCACCAATTGACCCTAATGACTGTAATCAGAGGACTGCTAATGTGTATTATACCCAGCTCCAGGCCTGGCCGGGGCGATGCGCCGCGGGGTGAAAGACTGGCATGTTTATGCAACCTAGGAGTGGTCGGGTCTGCCCAAGGGTGGGCTCTCGACGTTAAGCGCATTGCCTCCTCCCTCTCTCTCAATTTTTTCCCAGCCCCTGCAGACTCCCCCGTTCCTCCTCCTCAGTTAGCCTGACAGCCTAGGTTTAAGTGTCATTTAATTTTCATTTTCAAATATAATTACAAAGTGTTCACTGTAAGATATCACCCGTCTGCAAATGTGTCAGGATTAATTTGTGCTGGCTTCTTCACTAGTGTCAACAGTTAATTACTGTGTCGTGTCTGGATGGCTAAATGACATCCTAACTTCAGGCTCCCCCCTTCCTCCCTCTCTCCCTCCCTCTCTTTCTCTCACTCTTTTCTGTCCTTCTCTCCCTCCATTTTGTTTATCATTACTGGAAAGGGATGCGGTTTTGCAAAACAGCAAATTCCCGAAATAACTGTTTATTAAAATCAGCTGAGCATACAATGAATATACAATCCTCATAAAGTGGAATATTAAAGCGGAGAGCCGGGTGACATTAATAGGGGGAATTAGAAAACGCGCACCCGTTTCAGGTAAACGCAGACCACATTAATATGCACCTATTCATCTGCATAATAAATTGACAGCAATTATATGGTTTCGCTATAAAAACAGTGAAGATGTAGATGGATCTTGTGTGACATTAACGGAGCTCATGAGCTGCTGATGCGTTCAGTACGCCTCATTTCCTTGATCTACACATGCTTTTCATGCAAAGTTTGATCTAATCGTGATCAATTTCCATAACAATTTCCATGCTTCCATATTTCATCAGTTATTTAAAATAACCGTAACTCTGTGCTCTCCTCCTCACGACAGAGTCTGATTTATCAAGGAGTAAAAAAATAAAAAAAATCAAGCCATAAACTAAATTAAAATATTAAATCGCTAAACGGAAGAACTCATTGCCTATTTAAAAGCAAATAAGAGCAATCTTGCTTTAAGTGCCGCCTCTGATAAACGAGGCAGTAAAATGAGAATATGTGATGCATCACTGATAATATCTTTATTAAACTGGCTTTAAACAAAACAACAGGATTTATAGGACATATATACCATGTAGCCAGTAAGAGATTAGCATTCGAATGAAATTGGCCACACTCTTGAATTGGAATGGCAGGAAAAGAAATGTACTGAATTGTACTTCAAATAAGCATTACGGGAAATAAAGTTCTTCATCCACAAAAGTTAATTAAAAAAAAGTAACCGTGATGAAACATACAAACTGAAGAAAAAATTTCAAAACATAGTTTTTTAAAATAAAAATGTTGTCTTTAAATTTTTATTTCACTTCTTTTAGCTCTTCTTTTAATTTTAATTTATGACTTTGATTCTGAATAACGGTCCACCTCTGGTTTGCCCATTCTCACCTGCTCTTGCTGTTGGCGTGCCAGCTCCATTTGCTGACGTTGTTTCTCCATCTGTGAGGCGGCCAGTTTCTTCTGCTCATCATGAGCGGCCAGGAGCTGCTCTCGCAGGCTGATGAGTTGTGTGATCATGGTGGA
>JAUCMU010000125.1:10853253-10865753 GCA_032275025.1 Enteromius treurensis | reverse complement strand
ACATAAATATATGCAGTTTTTTGCCAGAATTAACTGGCAATAGTATATTTTGGTAGCCTGTTTTGGTATAGAGAATCCTGTTCTTCCTGCGTTGAATTATAGATCCCTCTTAAAAGCAGATAAAAGTTTTATTGGCAGGGGAGCACGGGGGGAGCTCGGCCTCTATCTGTCTGCAGAGTGCTGACAAAGAGAGCAGTGGCGCATATTGCATTGCTCTTAACAGCAGTGAGTCTGGCTGCTCTTGTAAAGGTGTCTCATTGCATTGTCGTTCTGACTTGACACGGTCTGGCCAGGAGATGTTAAATAATGAGAGCAGGTTAGGTTTGTCTAATTCATCAACGAGGACATAAGATTCCACTCAGGACCTTTGGCTGAGGAGGAAACAGAAAGAATGAGGGAGAATATGCGAGCGAGACGGCGTCGACAGAACATTCACCTTCCTCTCCCTTCACTGTCACAAACCAGATTGGATGACATTTCCCACAATGCCCAACTCGAATACCGGAGAGAAACAACTGAGACTGCAATGAATGAGTGAGAGAGGGAGCTGTCAAAGAGAGGGGCCACCAGATAAAAGACACTTTGTAGGGGTGCGATTTGTTCTGTCCAACAGCCATTCTGCCACCCCAGGCCTACCCAACCCCCCTTCACTGCTAATCAAGCAGTCCCTAATTTGAGTTCCAAGTCCAGCACCAAGAGAAGAGAGGGCAGCTTGTTACTTTGAAGAGTCCCAAGTGAATAAGAGAGATAAAAGATCCAGGCACACACTAGGAAGAAAGAGGAAAGGGGGCGAAAGAGGGAAAGACACTCTATTCTCTTCTCTTCCTTTGGTTAGGACAGCTGAACCATTATGACTAAATTTGAATGACCCCCCCCCCCCCTAATGTCCAAATACTGGAATTTCTTTGTTTCTCCATCAGTTGGCTTTTGTGGATGCTTCCATATGCTGTGAGCCCATCCTAAGTAAATTAAGAGGGCTCTAAAAGCAGAGATTGTGCCCACACTGGCGTGCCTGACGTGGCTGGCGGCTCAGAGGCTGTGAAAAGATATATTTCCTCATCTCACCCAAGAAGGAATAATAACAACAACAAAAAAAAGTCACTAATGATTTTCTGCCCAGCACTACACATACGCAAGGACTAGCATTTATGGTTCCCCTTTTGAACTCTGAAGGTTCTTTTATTTGAAGAATCTGTGTCTATTGTCAATACAGCATAAAAGAGATCACATCAAATAAAAGGGAATTAAACAACTATTTGATTGTGTCTTGTCAGTGACCTTAAAAGTTTGCATGGTTAAATCACTATTAGAACCTTGTTGCATCTAAAGACAAGACCCAAGGGTGAAGATCAAACTAAATCAAAGATTAAAGCCCATGAACACAGACACACACAAAATCATTAGAATTCTGCTCAACTGACATTTATAGGAACCTACATGCAAATACAGTAAATACAACAATTGCATAAAACTACAAACCATTGAACAGCAACTGATAAAAAAAAATCTATCTAAAATATTATATAAAAAAAATTTATTTATTGAAAATAAAATAAAAATTAATGTTTTTTTAAAAACTAATTATGTAATTTGTAAAATATAGCAAAATAATAATAATGCAATAAAGCAAAATTTTAACTAATATATGAATGAATTAAAATGGTTCCCCTTTCTCCTGAATTGAGACAGAATGACCAACAGCTGTTACCTGGCCTGCTGCCCCATGCGATGATCGAAACCCTGCTGATCCTGCCAATAAAACTTCATTAACTAGCATGCATCACGACCTGCTTGCACATGTAAGCATATGGCAGCTCAAATCATCAACTCAAAAAACCTTTCAATACTGCATTAAAATTTAGCATAATGCTAATTTACAGCTCTTGTCCAGGCTATAAAAAGAGGGCGATCGTCTTGTCCTCAATATTCACTTGTGCCAAACTGGATAGAGCACTGCAAGCTTAAATATCATAAGCTATATTCATGTAAGGAAAAAAAACAACGTCTTGGAAACAATTTTCGCTGCTAGTAAATTTCACAAATCATTACAAAGAAGAACAGCAAAACACTGAATAAAAGTTGACATTTTGATGTTCAAAGCCTGATTTTTCAACAATTTTTTATTTACAAAATTATTTTCATAGTGTGGGGGGGAGGGGCGGTGCAATTTGTTAATAAATGTGTTCGGGATAATTTGTTTAAATATAAGTGTGTGTGTACATGTGTGCGAGAGACAGACAGAAAGATGGCAGAACACGGGATGTACTCAGAAGTATGTGAAGTAAATTAAAACGCTCTCCATTACATCTTACTGCACGCTCTCAACAAGGATTTTTATCCCCCCCCCAATCTCAAAAACACTTGATTGACACCAAAAGTCAACAGAGTGGCTCTTAAACAGGCACACACTTCATGTTCTTGACGTTCATGGGGCACTTTAATGCAGACTAATAATCTAATGACGACAGCAGCGATGCTCACGAGTGTAATTAAGATAATGCAAGAGCCCTGCTCTTCTCCCAACATCCTCAGCATCACACAAACCTCTCCATTAAAGAGTCCTACTGAGATAACAGCTCAACCTGACCACATAACACACACACACACAAACACGGGACAGAGAGCTCCTGGTGTGCATTTCAATGTTCCTCCTATCAGAGTTGATCGGCATTGAGGTCACCGCCGAGAATGAAGCCGCCCTTGAACACACACTTTTAAAATCACCCATTCATCACTCGCTCAGATGCTTTGACCTTTTCCTGTTTTATTCTTATTATCATTAGAGAGAATAAAAACCCTGATTAGACCGAGCAATCATTCAAGGCCTGACATGTTTCCGTGACTGTTTGCCTGTGCAGAAAGATTTCATTAGTAGCAATGTACATCTCCTTAGGGCCCTGAGGCTCATGGAGAAGAGGAGACAGAGTCCGGAGACACTACTATAGTCGGAAATCCAGCGTGACACGCGCTAAAGCGGCCCGGGCATGGCCCTGCCAGCTCTTAAATAGCATTACACGGCCATGAGCAGAACATTAGCTCTGCGACCCAACCTCTAATAAACATTCGCTCTCCCGACACTGCGGCACACAGAATTAAACCTGTGTTTGCTAGTGGCACACATCACGCAAAGATGTTTCTAATTTGTTAATAATTGCATTATTGGGTTTCACCACCTATGTAGCCCAGGAACAGCGTAGGACATTGTGAATCTTCTTAATAAATGAAAATATTTGCCTAGCAGGTAAGCTTAAATGCATGCCCTGTGGTTTAGTGAAGTGATTTTCCTCAGGTCTGAACAGTGCATTTATGTGTGTGTGTGTGTGTGTGTCTGTTAAGTGTGTGTTGGGCTGCTTCTATGGCTGTCTTCCCCCTCAACGCGCTCCTGTTCACAAGCACTTTCAATAACACCATGTGAGGAGAGGCAGCAAACAAGGTGTGCCTTTCTACAGCCAAACGCCACAAGCTAAATTCCTCAATTCATTAGGAGAGAAACGGAGCACAGCTTTCCCCGCATTCATCTTGCAAATGTGGCCCAAAGAATAATAATTTACAGTGGCTCATATTTCACTTGTGTACATAAGGGCAAACAGTTTGACTATTGAGGCGTTAGGGAGAGAAAAATGCAGAGCGTGCTGCTAGAGGATGGGGGAGACGGAGGAATATTTCAGACGCTGTGATGGGTGGAGAAGGTTTCCTCTCTCTCAGTCAGGAACAATGCCTAAAAGGAGTAATGGAAAACAGTTTCCAATCTGGCACAGATCAAATATCAGAAAGCTGCCAGAAATCTGTTTTGTTTTGACTCGTTTCAAAAGATGCTTAATTATTTTGGTAACATATTTGTGCTAAAATTATAAATTAAGCAAAATAATAAAGTTTTCATTAATCTCATTTTTATTTTTTTATTTTTTTTTTCGTAACCTCTTTCTCCTTTTTTAAGTGTAATAATTATTTAATACACTGTTCTGTCCTATGCTTCTTTCACTATGTTTTCAAAATAAGAAAAAGCAAATGCGGTTTTAAAATAGTTTTAAATGTCATAAAATATAGTTTTTCATGCACATTTTTAAAAAAGTGAAAAAAAGTAGTGAACAAAGACTTACAATAAATAACTGAAATTGAATTTTAATTTCTCATAACAATTATGTAAAATAAATAATACTTAATATTAATGTTTAGAATTTTTATTATAAATATATATAAATAAAATAATATAAAAAAACAAAATCTATTTATGTAATAATAATAATAATAATAATAATAATAATAACACAAAATATAGAAATAGATCAAATTAACAAAAAATAATTAATGCAAATGAGGATCTGTTTTTTCCCCATTAAACTGAATGAATGTGTAAAGAACATAAAAACCTTACCACATTAACCTTAACAGCTCTAATTAATTATTTTGCCGTAATGTATAATGCTTCATGTTTCATAAAATATTTTTGATTGTTTAGTTAAATGGAACAGCAATGCCTTAAAAAAGACATGTTACATGTTGTTATGTAAAAATGTTTATGCTTATCCCCGAGTGTCACTTACTCTATCTACACTAGCATAGGTTCTCTGTCTTTATTGGAGCCATTAAGAATAAAGCTGACACTAAATTGAATAATCATGTTTTCAAGTAAATCCAGCTGCTGGAACAATCTGTGTTCTGTACCCTCACAGTCCGCTCTCTGTCCTGGAGCGGCTAAGCCAGGTACGAGTCACATCGAAATCACACTCAGCCCTGCCGCTCTTTTAAAAAGCTTCTACTTATCTACCAGCCACAGGACTTTCTCTCCACAAGCACATAGACGGTCAGAAATTGATTATGCAAGGAGCGAGGGACCCCTTTTTAAAAACAGCAGCTCTAGTCACCATTTTCACATGGCCGCACAAGGCTGAGATTTCAGACTTTCTGTCCTTTTCTAGGTTTCTGATACTCCGACTTTGCAAGTACAGTATGATTTCCAGACATTCTGCTTCGTTTTTTTTTTTTTTAAATAGTCAGGGACACCTGAGCGTTCAAGGCGATAGAAACAAAACATCTCAGCCGAAAAACCGCAGACCTCTGATTTACTAATCAAATCCATTAAAATGACAAAGCCGAACTATAATTCCACCAGAATATTCATTTAAAACATTTTTGGGGAAATTTCCGTCCAATAATGAAACAAGCACGCACGGGAGCCTATGTCTTTAATTGTATGATTAAATTGTATATTAAATGTAGCTGAAGTGAATCAAAGCTTCTGATACACATTAAAAAAATGAACGTCTTAATTGCACCAGCCGCACCTCTTTGCATTAAATTTGGTGATTAACACTCTCTGGCATATATCTGATGTGTTGCTCTGTATTTGTTCATATATCTCTCCCTCTCTCTCTCTCTCTCTGACAATCGAGCAGGCACTGCTGTGGTTTGGACGTCCTCCAGACATCCTGCTTCTCCTGCTTTGTGGTTTTGTTTTGCAGATCTCATCTCTCTCTTCACCGTTCCTCCTGATTGACAGCTGAGCTCAGGTATGAAAACAAACACACCACTCCAGTGTCGGCGGGTGGAAAGCAATCCGTAGCTGACTCCCCCATACGCCCTGTTCCCGCTACCGCCACCCCTCAACCCTGAGCTGGTGTCAACGTGGGGCTTAAAGAAAAACACGTAGGATTCTGCAACACTTAAGACCACTTAAAAAACAATTTTGGCCCGCCTGATACAATTTCATTTTTCCTAGTTAAACAAGGCTTTAAAACCACCTGAAACATCAGCTGAATGAAATGAACTTGTTATATGCAAACCAAAAAACCAAAAAATAAAAAACCGATCTGGTGTGATGACTTTGTTTACTTGTTTTGTGCAACAGAGTTGGGCAAGTCTGGACGTGTTGCTGCGTTTCAAAAAACCGGTCTAAGTGTTCTCTGAGCTTCGGCTTTTTTTCCACTCTCTCTCTATTGTTCTTCATTCCCTTAAGCAATCGGTTACTTTTTTCAGATCCTAAACTCTGTTCTTTACCACGGCGTAGTGTCTCGACAGGTTCACAAGGTAAAAAATATGTAAAGGCTTTAAAGAACAGCTGTGGAGGTTTGAAAAGCAGCGAGAAACTTTATTTTATTCAGAAGCACAGTTCAGCAGCAGGGACAGCGACTCCTAGTCGATTTATTATCGAACAAAGATCAAAGGCAGGTTTTTGTAGTGCGGCGACAATGGCACAAAGATCTGTGGGTAGAAAGCACAATGCCATCGGTTCAAATATGAGAGCAAAAACAGCAAGGCCAAACAGGCAACAGCTTCCTTTTCATCCTCGTGCCATCTTTTATCCGGCGCTCTCCTCTATTAATTTCGAGCCGGAGGAACGTGTGGTCTTTGTATTGATTTTTTAACCTGACTATTAATGCGCTCTCTGATTTATCATAACACTTTAGATCTTAATCATAAGTTGTGTGTGTTTTCTCTTTTCCAGTTTGGTGCCTTTGTTTGCGTATTAATTAAGCAGACCTTGTGTGTCTCCAACCCTGAGCTTCCTTTTTAATTGCCCGTATTTACATCAGGCCGACTTCAAACGCAGAGAGAGACATTTTGTAAGGGGGAGCACAAAGGAGGCCTTTGAAATGTCTACAGTCATATGAAATGGCAGGCTAATTAGAAACCTTAGGCTGCCGGTATGATATGAAAAGTAATTCTGTCTGTTTCTCTACAGTCGCCCGCAGCCTCGCTGGAAATCACGACGGAGGCCGCTGGTGGGGTATTATCAACGCCTTCTACCTGTTTATACCTTTTAAACATGACCTCACCCAATGCCATTTATCCAACAGAAAAATACCCTGTAATTTAAAAAGATCTCCTTTCAAAAGGCTAAATCTTTCCTCGCTGCACTTTGATCTACGGTGCCACATAACGGGGGCAGGTACAATGAATCTGGTTTATTAAGATGTGATTTACATTTGGGGGTTCATTAAGGTTATTGCCGATGAATGCACTTATTAGAATGTACGACTGTTTCTTTTTTCCCCTGTACCCCCCCACATCGAACCCTCCTCCACCCACACGCCGCAGAGAGTAAGTCTAATCCAATAATTAAAACCAAGGACAAACGTTATTCATAATTCTAAATAGCGCAGGGAAGGAAAAGGGAACCATTAAGCGAGGCAACAAAAAAACAATAACACTTCTCTCCAATGTTATTACCCTTGCAATCTAAATCTCGCTATTAACTGCCTCCTAAATGTCTTCTCCGTTAAAAGCGCCCTGACATACTGATGCCATAACATCGGATATTCTGACTGCTATGACACCTGTACCTCATCCCATTGAAAAAGCTGTTTTCAAAACACGTGGCGTTACAACAAAAGTTAACCTAATGCTCGGAGGATATCAGGGGGGATTGTTGTCGGCAGGAATGGACGACCCCGCCAAAAACAGCGTGCTAGAGAAAGAGAAGAGAACGAGGGTTAGAGATAGTGAGGGAGGAGTGCGTGGCTGGAGCCGAGCAGAACTAGCGCGTTATCAGAGAGCCGGTGCAGTGCTGTCTCCTGCTACATAAACACGTCTCTGTAACAGCCAGTGCTAAGACCTTCTTGTGCAAAAAAAGAAAAAAAAGAAAAAGCACATCCCATGAACACCTTCACTGGGTGTAAACAGTGTGAATGGGCTGTACGGTCTTCCAATACTTCTCTTTTGTACCAAGCCTACCTTTCGCCTTAAATTCTATGTCTAATTTCCATTCCAGAAGCTAAATAACAAAATATAGCTGCCACAATGTGAATCACACTCAGCAAGCGGAAAAGGTTGCTTTCTGGAACATATGCGTAAGAGGCTTGAGGCTTCTTACCTTTAATTTCTCCTAACAGATCGCTGGTGTTGAGTCGCTCCATCTTCTCTTTCCAGTCTTTAGAAAGAAGTTTCTCCATGCAGGAGGATTCTGAAACAAAAGCAAAACAGAACCAAACTGAATGCATATACCAAGAGAAAAAACATCTAGATACCAGTAAAATGATAAAATCGCATATTAGCTATAAAAAGAGAATTACCACAAAAACACATCACTCCATAACACAGACGACTGCAGTAAAGAGGCATTCATACGACAGTGCGCATTGAAATCCTCTGTATTTCTCAAATCCATAGCTTTGAGTGTGACCCACAAACCTTGAGCAACAAAACAATTTGTGCTCATAAAGAAAAGAGGCCTCAAAGACAAAGAAAAAAAGACAGAACGAAGGACGGAAAAAACCTTCCCATTGAAAAGGTGTGCTGAGCAAACTGAAAGAAAGACATTCTGTCTGCTTCTCTGGAAAGTGAATGTTACACACCTGTCTTTCAACAGCCACAGCACACAATTAATGTCGAATGTGTGTTCTGACGGCTGGACTGTGGTAATAAAGTGAAATTCTATAGAGATCAGTAGCTAAGTGCATTACAGTAGAAAAGCGTGTCAGCTTAGTTCATTAAGCGTATTAGGGGTGATGTCTAAAGGTCATAAAATAATGGTTTAATTTCTAAAAGAATAAATGCATCGGGGTTTGTAACTGAATGAAATGCTCTAATGCAATATTTTCAAGTTAGTTCAACTACATTCAGTGAAAGTGTCAAGGTGAATCTGTTTCTACCCAGGAGTGGGAAACGATCTTCTATATATGAAAGGTACTAATTGCAATTTTTTTATTTATAAGGGCAGATATGGTGTTTCTTAATTTCTCAAACATGCGCATACAGACAGAAACACAGAGATGAACACACATATAATTTGACGCGACCCCTGGTCTGTCGAAGGTCAACTGGAGAGGCTGAAAGAGTGATAAGAATGAGGCGCCTCACAAAGAAAGACATTAAAGAGGAAGGTAAACGGGGTGAGATGGGCCCATTTGACTGGCCACGCACAGCCAGCAATGATGAAAACAATTAACATTTGTCTGGCAGACAATGAATCAGGAGAAGGAATGGCTGGAATCCGCAGAGCCGTGGCCCTGAGGTCGTTGATAAAGAACACACTGCTCACCAACAAATGCTTGAAGCTCGCAGCCTGGGTCAGCCTGTTCCCATCGCACAAACACACATACACACACACATGGGACAGAGAAACACCCAATCAAATGCACTGGACAGGAAGAAGAGAAATCGTGTGAAGTGTCCAAAAGGCACAGTTTTATAGATCAAGATCAGACCTCTACCTTCTCCAAGCTGAGGAGCTCTTTTGGCAGGCCGTGACCTCTGAGCAGAGGAGCTGCGGGTCTCATGTTGCCGTTCGATGACATCATGGACAGGAAGAGTAGAGTTTGTTCCCTGTGTGAAAGGCTAAAGGGCACGGGGCTAAAGCAGACATTCTTGCACGCCGCTGGCAGCCCTCCGGCACCGTAAGCCGTACTTAAACCGCTTGTGAACACAATGGATCATTTGTGAACACACTTTGCCAAACAAAAGAGTGCAATTCATGAGAATGGGAATGACTTGGGCTACTCTGTTGTGCGTGCTTTGTGTCTGCGTGTATTGTAGTCATACAGTATCTTGAGGTACTCCAGGCCATAGAACATTCCCAGTGAGTGACATCATCACACACATGAATGTGGTCTGATGAGATCTTCATCTCATGCCTTAAAAATTGATGTTGCAGCTATGCCTCTATTACCACGAGCACTGCTTTACCTTGTTCACTGAAAAACCCATTCACACAACGTATGCATGAAAGTCCTTTTTTTGCAGCAATGTAAAAAAAAGTATTTACTAGCACCATTTGATCAATTTGTATTAATATTACCCCTCTTTCTCAAAAATAAGTTAAAAACAACCTTCTATTTTTATAAAGCTATTTCCATAAAATAATACAATAAAATAAAAACTAGAACATCTAGGCACAGAAACACATTCTTCCCACAGGCCATTTCCCTACTGAACTGTTAAATGATTCCCAAGACCCTCAGTGCAATATTTCCATTGTTTAAAGAAATATTCTGTAAATTCACTGTGAACACATACATAACCTTTAAATGTATTTCTAAATATTTTTATCCTTTTATATATTTTTATTCTTTCATTTTATAGTTAATATGTATATGCTTTTATTGTTGAGTTTATGTGTGCACATTGAAGCTATATGACAGATACAAATGCCTTACAAAAGCAGACTTGGCTATATAGCTACTCTGACCTGATCTAAATATGTGTACATTGGCAAAAAATTGTTTTGAAGACATAAGTGACATCACTGTGGGCACTGAAATGTTTGACAGCTTGCAAAGAGACACAGTCTATGGTGACGACCACTGCTTTATTCCAGTGTGAGGTCACATCAAGAGGAAGTTAAATTTTCTTTGATTCTCTATTTCCTCCATTTTAAAGGGAACGACAGGACACCTCCATCTGGGTCATTCTAACATTATTTCTAGTTTGCTGACTTTCCCAATCCATGACTCACAGTTTGTTTCCTTGACCTTGTGAGATGCTGCGACCCTGTGTTTTATGTGTGTGTGATTGAGGTCTCTTGAATAAAAGTGCCTCCTGCCACAACGCTCTCCTCCCTTCAGATAATAACCACATAACACACACAACACACATACCAGCATATATATATATATATATATATATATATATATATATGTATGTATACCAAATAACAGTACATTCTTTCCTCCAGGCTGAAAAAAGAGCTGGAAACAGAAACTTCCTTTTATGGCACAGGGCCGGGGTGGATCTGTCCTGGGGGGTTAAAAGGTTTTAGGGAAGACTTTTCCCATATTCCTCCTCTGCTTCTTACACACACACACACACACACACACAGAGCAGAGCACAGATGCTTCTCCAGCACTTGATCATTAAGGAATGCACCAACTGTTGGAGATAATGCGGTGCCAGCTCCCATTCTGCTCCACTCTGCCTCCCTTGAGAGTGGCCGCTCCCTCACTCCTACACACACACACACACACACACACTACAGCTGGAATGTGCCAAAGCTGTCCTCCAAACATTTTTACCTGAGAGAGGTGAAGAATGTCCAGCATTTGTAAATGACGGACACAGATAAACAACCTGTCCACTACATTTTAAAACTATATGGCTCTTCCTGCATTTTCAATTTAGGCAAACAAGCGGATAATGAGACAGACGTCTGGGTTTTTTCAAAGTACCCTTATAAAGCTAGAACATTTGAAAGGAATTTAGATTAATAATAAGGGGATATTTTTTGCACAATTTCCCAAGTTGCATTCCATCTTCTCCGGAGAGAGCACTAATGCCAATGGAAACACTGCTTAACATCTGGATAATACTTAAATGTCATACTAACATATTACCGATGTAAAGAAACAAAAGTGGACTATTCATTTTGCAAAATCAAACAAAGCTTCAGCCACATCCATTCATCTCTCAGCGCTGCTGCTACTTCAAATGAGAAACGCAGCACAGCTCATTGAACAAGGTACATTTCCTTCCCACATTTGCATTCGGATTTCAAAATACAAAGAGTTCAGAGACAGTCTGACATTTATAGACTCTGAAAACTGAGGAGGAAGTGTGGAAAAGACTTTTACTTGTCTGGAAAGGCCTGTCAGAGGCCTAGAACGAGCAGATAAATAAAGCAAGCACTGACTTTATTGTCGTCATCCCACGAGAGCCCCAGAATTCTCCTCATTCCCTCTTCTTCTCCGCTCGGATAAAGCGTGGCTTGGCTCGAGGGAAACCAATTCAGCCCAGATGAGATTGGAATGAAAACAATAGCCCTTATCTGTATCCTTTTTCACATTTTCCCAAGGTTCCCCCATCTCAACAGACGGCTTAGCCCCTGCCACATCGGAGCCCTTGCCTGTCCCACTGATAGGACATAGCCTGGGCACAGGGGAGAAGGCTTGGAGGACAACCCGCTGATCTAAAACCTCCTGGGAACTCATTCTAAGACACGAGAAGAAAAGACAATGTGGAGAGAGAAAGAGAGACACTTGTCTCAGAGTGGGTGTTGACTTAGTGTCACCCATCCGCACACTCGGGAGACCATCCCTGTCAAAACACCAGGATTAGCAGGAAGCAGAAAAAATAGCATGTCACAAGCCTTTTCTGGTCTGATAAAGCCCCAGTCTACGAAAGTTGCATTATAGTTGTAAAGTCAAACAGACTCACTAATCTCAGATATAAGAAGTGATATAACCGTCTGACATACTAATGGTCGATCTACACCTGGCCTCTGTTTATTTAACCGCTCTTCTACAATCTGATCTCGAGAACTCGGTTTGCTGCCAGAGATATCTTGCTCTTCTTCACAAAGCAGCTCAATTAAGACACCTACGGAAAAGATCCGCTGACAAGATTACGCAGAAAGTCTTAAACAGATGAAAAGGAAGAGCAGCAGTGCTCATAAATCTCAGCAAAGATTCAGGAATTGTGTTGCGTGTAAATAGTTTTTTTTATCACCATGGAACACAGAGCCAAAAGTGCATGTCTAACAGAAACCATAACACTGAAACACTAAACACAGGTAGCAATTGGCTCTTACCTACAATACTAGATTTATATAAAGATTTTAAAGGAATACT
>JAUCMU010000125.1:10802450-10853153 GCA_032275025.1 Enteromius treurensis | reverse complement strand
AAAATAAAATGATAACTATACAATACTTTATATTTTAAATGTAATAATTTGTATTAAAAAAAAATCCACACATAATAAATGCAATGAACAAATACATTAATATATGTTGCTAAAAAAAGTTTGGGGTCAGTAAGACTTTTTTTTATTTAAGAAATCATTTCTATTCTAAGTCTCAGTAAATGAAAAATAATTTTTAATAAATGCTATTTTGATTCTGTCCCAATAACCGTTAAAAAAAAAAACAATTCCAATAATAACAGTCTAACCAAATCAGTTAAAATGATTTCTGAAGGACCATATGATATTGAATACTGATAATTCAGTTTTGCCATCACAACAATGAATTACATTATAAAATTATATAAAATAGAAATTGTAAATTATAATAATATTGTACAATATTTCTGCATTTTTGATGAAAAAAATCGACCCCAAACATTTGAATAGTAGTGTATAACATATAATACTGTATTATTAAAATTATTTGATATTAAAATAAAAATACACCAATTATTTACAAATACTGTATAAACACTGAAATGCTGTACACAGATGAAAAGACAATACAAAAAGTGGTCTGAATGTAATGTAGTTACGTAGAAACCTACTTCAGTGACTGTCATTAATGACCTCCATGGCTGTGAAAGTGGGATGGAGCTGTGTCATGCCCCTAAAGATGCAGTTGTGCTGAGCAGAGAGGGTGAACCCCCATTCCGACGAGTCCTGCCCTGTGGCAGACAGCCAGAACATCTGCCAGCACCCCCAGGTCTCACACCGCCACTGTAATCCCCACCACAGGAAGCTGCTCTTCCCCCAATCAATCCTTACACTTGAGAAACGAGAGCGAGAGAGAGAGAGCGAGAGCGAGACTCTCTCCTGAAACACTCCACTTCACAGTACACACATCATTACAGCTGTCCTCGGTGAACTGCCCTATTGTTCCCCTGTTGTCAGTGTCTATTGTCAGTTGTCCACCAAGTACTGCATCCTTAATTTGACTTTCAATGAAGGGTAGCTACAGCACATTTCTTCTTCTCAACAAACCTCAAAAATCATCACTCTTGTGCTCTCAGAGGAAGAAGCAGATAAACCTCCCCCTTTGGTCCAACACACGAGCGGCTCGCTCCTCAGGGAAAACTGGGAAGTACCAAATCGATGATCAACTGACAATGACGATATACATTTCCCAGGCTTTCTTCTGAATGCACCCTCTAATGATGAAGAAAGCCCAGGAACCGCTCCGAGTCCGAATGGAAAGAGAGAGAGAAAGAAGGAAAGAGGAAGAAGGCCCAAGCGAGGAAGAGGTATTATGGTTCCACTTGAAGCCACCCAGGTTGAAGGGCGCTCTCACTGCAAGTGTCACAGTTAGGTTAATAATTATCCTCTAAGCACTCTCATTTCTAATAATGTTACGAGAGAAAAGGCTTGAGCTAAAAAGAGAAGTAGTCAAGCAGTCAAGGTCAAGAGAATATTGAGAGTTTTGTGCAATTTAGAGGGGAAAACAAGTTATTCCAAGCATTCTCTTTGGCTCCTGCTGGAAAAACACTGTCCCCCCTCTAAAATCACATCTCAAGGCTTTTCTTGCACTGGATTTGTTTCTTACAATAGAGACGCTGCAGTCAAAAGAAAAGCAAAAAAGCTCTCTTTCTCTTTCTATTTCCCTCCATCTCCTTAGAAAAACAAACTGGAGTCACAAGCTATGCACACACACACCCGCGCGCGCGCACACGAACGCAAGCGTGCACAGAACACTGAGGGAAAATCTTCTGAATGTCTTAATCACAGAGCCACTAAACAAGACTCCATCATCACACAAAATAAGAGTATAATAATTACAAGAGGCAGACAGGAAAGTGAAACGGCATAAGAAAACATGTTTTGTCGTTCCCGTCGTCAGTTCCAGAGACAACAGCTGTTAGCTGGGGCGGCGGCGGCGAATGCTCCTGAAGTCTCCATAATCACGCCGTTATTGAAGTGAGGACAAAAAGGGCACTAATTGCAAGGGAGCAATCTAAACGTAATAGGTTACACACCCAGGCGACGGCGCACAATGCTAACAGCTAAAAAGAAGAGTCGGGTTGAAAAAAAAACATAAAAATCACGACAGAGAGAAAACACGCACGCACACGCGCACAACACTGTATAACAGTAGCGTTTCCCTCATTTTCTGCCAATTACCTTCTTTCCCTGTCAACAGTTTTAATAACCTCGATCATTTCCACAAGCCCCTTTTTTCTTTTTTGCATGTTTTTTTTTTGCTTCGGTTAAATAATTTCGGTTCTTTAATATGCAAATGCACCCATTGGCATGCATGGGTGAAGAGGCTTCAGCTCCTTGAGATGTGTCAGTATATTGTCGAGCACCTGCACCTCGGGGAAGGCTTGATTTAATTGACACCTAATACTATTCATTATTCCACTTAGTGAACATCTCTGCTAGTCACCTGTAGGCTGCTCAAACACCGCGCTGCCTTTTCCTCCTGTCGACAGCTGCTGTAAATAGACTGACTAACCTTACGAAGTATTTTATTTCCTTTTAGTATTATTAGGTATTTATTACTTCTACTACTAATAATAACAACAACATTTAAACAGCAGCAGCAATTATGCCAATACTACTAATAGTGATCATATTTATGGTAAATATTGTATAATATTAAAATGTTTGTATAAAAAACATTATTACGTTTTTCTGAGGATGGTTCGCTATAATGACGAAACTTATTATGCCTGTGCTATAAAAAGGCATATGTTAAAAATAGCACATGCCTGTAGTGTCATTGTCTTTATTTGGCAGACCTGAGGTGCTAATCTCAGCGCTGACCCCATCGTCCCAGTCAATCGCACGATTCCTGACCTATCTAAACAGGACACGTGTCTATCAAGCACATATGTATTAACCACTCCCAAGAGGCTTCACCTCTTGAGCAGGGCAGCACACGACCTCTTCTTCAATCCATTTTACTGCAGGACTCGCCACTAATCAGGGTTGAATTATTAAAGTGAGCAGCCACCGATGATCAATTCACACTGGCCAGGCCTTCCACGACAGGGTACTTCTTCAGCACTAATGACACAAGAGAAATTCCATCGGACAATGAAAGACGTCAAGGGAAATAAATCATGCTGATTAGTAACATGAGTGGGAGAGATAAAGTTGAAATATGTGAAACAGAAGAAATAAAGAGTTCAAGTTCAATCAAAGTTGTGGATAAAAAAGTGTTTTCATGGCATGTTTGCTCTGTGAAGACACTCTGGAAGGAGATGAATTCTGGGCACCAAATACAAGAAGAAAACTGAATAATAAATGTCGGTGAAGACAGCAAGACACTAGCAGAGGGTCAGCATCTTCTGAAGGCAAGCCGTCCAAATGAAGACTTGGGCAGGCGATTAAAACACACGCCTGGAGCCTCCCTTCCCCAAAAGGAGGAGGAGACCGAGACAAAATTAAAGCAAAGTTGAAAGAAAGATTTCTTGAGAGAGAAGTACAACTCAAGGATCCTACAGATTGAGAAGAGGAGGGAGATATTAGGAGGGAGGAAAGGGAGGGGGCCCAAGATGCAGTTGGGGGGGGCAGAATCCAATCAGAACTTAGTGTGGAGAGATCAGGAGCCAAGATAAGCCCATACTCCGAGCCCCCAAAACTGCAATCTCCTCTTAAGCTGGAGAGTGGCAGCTGGCAGAACAGCTGGTGAATAGGATTAATGTCAGAAGAATGAAATAAAACTCAACATATGTCCGAGCCTGAGGTGTTGGGACTGCACGTGATTGTGCCCCGATGGATGCCATGTGTGCAGCTGGAAGGAGCTGCGCCCGAGCTCGGCTGCGCTGCCTTCCCCACAAGGTCACTTTTAAGAAAACTAGGACCATTTAATGCTTGGATAGCGAAATGAACTTTCTCTCCCCTGTCTTCTTTAGCCTCCTCTCAGGCTGAGCGAGCCCTCCGGGGCGGCCCACCCCGACTGCTCCGCTCCTGCCTGCTGCTGCTCATTACGGTTTACTCACAACAAGAAACATCTTCAGCAAAAACTTAATTCAAAGAACTTCACAGATTTTCTTTTTGAATCAACATCCATGCCTCCTTTTTAAGGAGCAACCCACGCAAATGTATCTTTATTTATTTGAGAGGGTCTGCTAAAAATAGTAATAAAAACACTGTTGATAACTACCACTATTTTTTGGGGCCTGAGAAATCATTAACATTTTCTTAGGACTGTCTCTCATTTAGGATATACAGTTTAGACCAAAAAAATAAAAATAAAACTCTCTTATTGAATAATTTAATAGCAAGTCGCCTTTTGTGTCCCATCTTGTCCCTTGTCTATTGTGTACATATTTGTGTAAGTGTATTGATTTTCTAATTTGCAACCAAAATAAATTCATCCATTTCGATGCAACATTACGATGCTTCTCAAGTGTTGGGATTTTTGTGCACTTAACTATAATTAATGGTTCTTTCTTTTTTTTCTTCTTCTTTTTTTAGGAAAAACAATAAATAAATAATAAAATAACACAAAGGCTGCATCTTATGAAATCATCTTGAAATGCTGCTGACAGGCTTGAGCGCATGTGAAGGTACAAAATAAGGACAGCTATGCAGATTTAATCTTAATTTATAAATTCCATTTCATGTCGGTAATCATTAGAACCCACATACTGTAATAAATTATAATGATTTCACACAAGAATTAAATTACCGGGTACCTTGCAGAGGAGCCATTTTTATGCTGGCTACCCTGCAATCTAACTGTCAGATATAAACCCTTCAGCTAATCAATGCTTCAAAACATTCACTTTTATTCGTCTACGTTGAATTAATAAAAACGTGTGAATAACGTCGCTTACTGCGATCATTTCGGCTCAGAGTGATTTAGTAAATTAATGGGTGCTAGGGACAAAAAGAAACTGATAGGATCCACATGAATAGATTAAAATTTGCTGTGAAGCCAACTGTCTTGAGTTGTCACTGAAACTTTATTTCATCTTAAATGCCGGAGCAACTTGGACATGCTTGAGGGCCTCTCCCCACAATATGCGGCGAGTTAAAACGTGGAGTCAAAAAGATAGTGTGCTGGTAAAATTTAAATAGCAGACATTTCAAGCATAACAACATTAGGAGGTTTATATGCACGCTATGGGTGAGGTAACTGACAGAGTTCTTTATTTCCTCAAGTCTTAATGTTTAAGAAAAATATTAAAACAGCTTTCCAATTGATGATCTTTAGTAAACTAGGTATGTGCTAAAACATGTTGTACAGCCACGAGTGAACTGTTTTACAGGAATAAACGGCGCTGCATTAAAAGTGCAAGTTAAAAGGAGGCTTCTTCGTTCTTTGTAAAACTCACTTGACTAATTAAGGAAGCATATCTTCTGCCGCTGCCACTGACATTCTCCGCTTTTATGAGGCAACAATTAAAAATGTTTATGGTCCCGTGCAGCGCACTCTGTTTACCAGCATGTCAGAGTTTAGCGCTAGCGCACACGGGCCCAAAAGGTCACTATTTTTAGCCGCCGACCTCCATTCCCTCTCACACACACACCGCTTTGGTGTAACTCCACACTCTCACTACTTCACAGACCACCAATGACTGGTGGGTTCAGCCCACACAGCTGCACACAGCAATACAATCCTCCTGTGGAGTACTATTGAACAACACAGACACCGTCTATCTACTTCAGGCCAGGACACTATGAGAAGTATGTGAATTTTAAAGTGGATGAAATGTAGTTTCCTTTTCTGCTGATTTCCGAGCAAGAATAATGAGAGGTTGTGATGACACAGCGAGGTTACCAGTGATCATACTTCAAAAGGTTAAGAATTTCAATTCTTCGCAAGTCTGCTCGCCGTCTACAGCTAACACACTCAATGTACCATTGTTTCTTACATGGCTCTGCAACAATGGCCACCGTATTTTCTTTCAAATCGACCCGTTTCTTTTTCTCTCTGCTTTGGGGTCATATCCACCGCAACATGCTGTGAGAGCATGGAAAACGCTGGCGTTTCACATGGAGCTAAGCTCATTTCTTCATCACCTCTCAAGAATGGGAAAAAGAAAGTGTGTGAGAGACAAAAAATAAAAAATAAAATAAAATAAAATACAGTATATATATATATATATATATATATATATACCGTATGTGTGTGTGTGGGGGACAATATTTGCCATGCAATGCCAGACCACTAAGGAGAAGCCATCTTCAGGCAGGGCACTCTGGGAAATTAAAGGGGTGAGAAAAGTGTGCCTCAAATCACAAAATCACAAATTGCAGTAGATGGAATTTCACAAAAAAGGAAAAGAAAAAAAAAACATTTTTCCCACCCCGCTAAAACCATTCATTAGAATTAAAACTCATAACTTTAAGCTATCATTGGAACTTCATGACATGTAATGGATGACAGGGTCCTAAAACGTATTAACCACTCGACCTACACAGACTTAAAATTATATGGGGGCCACTCCCAATGAGAGATGGCGTTCAGCGAATAATTACAATGATCCAAGCCACGGCATTCGCCGAGCAATAAAACATGTTTCTATCAGTTTTTTCTGACATCCCATCTCATCCCATGTCACCTTATTGAACAAAGAGAGAGCGAGAGAGAGAAAGACACAAGGAGACAGATAAGTCGTAAATTTTTTGTCATATCCAGCATATCAAGAATGTGTATTTTTCTAATTATTTATGTATTATATATAATATGTAGTTCCAACGGTTTATGAATTTCTTTTTTTTTTAAGTTTTTTTTTTAAGCATCCGTAAGATAAAATGTCCCTGCATTGATGTTTATGACAGGAAAAAGAGATAAAAAAGTCATAAAGGTGAATAATAACAGAAATAAAATTTTTGGGGTGAACTATCTCTTTAATCAGTTGGAGAAGGAAAACACCATATGTGTGTGTGTACAGGAGGGCTTGTGTTAGCCGTTGTGTCTGCGAATTTCAGGAAGGGTGGTGGTATTAGCAACTAGATGGAGCTGACGTAGCTAGGTCTTATAAAACAAGTCTTGCTATGTGGCCTGAAATCATTAGCTGGGCACACCGGCCCGTCTGTGGCTACGGTGTGAGTTACATTGACACTATTTTGATCCTAGTCAGATGACACCGGCTCTTTTGTCCAGTTATGTGCATCAATGCCTGGGAACTGAGCACAAGGCGGGTGGTGGTGATCTCACACTCATATAGCGCAAATGCACACACACTTTACAGGTTAAGTCCAGCTCATCTCGTTCTGACCGCTTTTAATCTACATAAAGGGTCTTTCGCTTTCCACCGGGCAGCGTTCAGCTGTGCAGTGACAGATTTAAGGCTAATTAATGGGGTGGTCCTCTTTTCTCAGGCATCAGCATTTTGCTTTTCTCACTGTGCTAATCCAAATACCAAGAGGGGAACATAAAGATGCTTGCTCATTAAAACCACTCCATTCCAGTACTGCTTTACACTTATACCACTATTCCAACACCGCTGTTAAACAAGAGCAGGACTCAACGCAGTCCTTGTCAACACTGCTGCTTGGGACAGCTCATAGTTTTCATCCTACTCTTTTACACAGGCCCAAAAACACATCCAAACATGTATGAATGTCACTTCATAAAAAAATGAAGGTGTTTGTTTATTTAATTAAGATTCCTGAAAAATAGTTTTTAAATAATTCAAAGTAAAACATTTAAGATTAAATATTTTGTACTTTAAATTTTTGTTTCATCTATTTGGTTAAATGAAAAATACACAACTGTAAAAATCTGAATTGTTCTCGACAAAATCTAAAAATAATAACTTACAAATGCCATTTGGATATATATTTATGAAATAGTGCAATGACATTTTAAGTGTGCATGTGCAAAATTGTCAAGACAAACTTTCAGACCGTGGCATAGTTAGGGAACTATAATAAATAAAAAATAATCCTAAATAGATATATATCAATATGCAAAGAATTAATATGTTGAATGTTATTTAAATCTTAAATTCACTTTTCAAAAAATGTATCGAAATCTTAGAAGCAAAATACAAAATAATCCCCTTAATCCCTTTACATATTGTGATTATTTACTTAGGGATCATATATTATTTACTATAATCCCTAACACCACTACTGTGCTATGAATACAAACATATGCGATTTAAAAAGTGATAAAAAAAAAAAAAAGAAGCCACACACAATAATTTATAATGTGTTGTATTGATATTAACAGAATTGTATTATTTTATTTTTAAATAAAGTATAAAGTACATGAAGTGAGGTTTAAGAAAGTCTCATTCACTGCTAAGGAGACGTACCTATGGTGTGAGAGGAGGCACAAATGGAGCTCTGTTCAGGAGCTCTGACTGTGATTTGTCTCCCTGAAACACCCGTTTCCTCCTATAAGGAGAGCCCCTGCTCAATGACAGAGACCGGCACAATGGCAGCGTTGTGCTTGGTCCCACACAAGAGGTACAGAGTCAACAGCTGAGCTCGAGAGAGAAGATGGCTCCTGGAATGCTCCGCAGCAGTTGCTACTGTTGACTAATGGGAATCTGAGAAGAGGGAAGGTGATACGGACACAGAGAATGGCACAGTGAGGCAAAAGCAGCTGCTTGTTTTGTCATCTGAAAGAGGAGCACTCTATTTGGAGCATGGACAGAGTTTTGGAGGTCCGCACTAGGCTGTCAGGAGGGGGACGATTTGTCCCTCCTGTCACACGCTCCTCTGGGAAGCATGTTTGTGTTAAGGATGTTTGATATGAAGCCTACACGCTGCTGAGGGTTTTGATAGGGATTGAACAGAGCTGCCAGAGTCTGTTTGTATCAGTCTATCTTCTTTTTTTTTTGGTGCTGAAGGCTTGTCAGTAGCACAGCTTTCTCTCTGAGGGGAAAGACAGAGCTATCATTTTTGTCAAAGTCCAGAGAGTGGCAGGATGCCCGCAACATTAAAAAGAAAAAAAAATCTATTTAACGTCTGCCTCGCAGGGTGACAAGAGAGTTGACTGGCAAGGAGCAGAGAGCAGGGAGACAAGCTTTTGATCATGTGTCCTAACAAGCCATTCCAGCTCATGTCTGCTCAACCCCAGCAGATTTACATTACCTATTCAAACAAAAGTGATGGGCCAGATCTTGCTCTTTGCTGAGCTACCAACTCATCTGCACGCTGGCTTACCTGCCAACTCTTGAGATCCACACATCACTCTGAAGAGTAACTAAGATTTTTTGACATGTGTATTAGAACACTTGGATTAATCAAACCCATGTGCTTTCATTCAGACAAGCTTCGTGGTTGAAGGTAGACGGAAAAGTGCAATAGGCGAGAAAACTTCCAACGATTGATGTTTGGCCCAGTGTACTCCACCCGAGGGACTGGTGGACTGATATAACAGAGCGATGGAACATCGCATTTGAAGCATGCTTCCAGATCTCAGGTTTGGTCCAAACACTAGCCAAGAAATTAAAAAGGTCGACCTTATTCAGTATGCACCAAGCCTAGGTTCAGTGCCATGTTTCATTACAACAAAGATGGTTATTAATTAGATGGAATAGAAATCAAAAGTAGATGACAGGGCAGCTGTATAGAGCCGGAGAGCACAGCTAGCCCCTCTGCAATTTCAACAAGAACACTTTCAAGAGGGTCATAAAAATGCAACCAAAATGGCATGCGGTAAAACAGCTTTCTACACTCAATTCTCCCGCTGCCCAAACCCATCAATCTCCTGATTTCGATGGGGGAAAGACACATGCAGCCCGGAGATATTGGGATGGATGTTAAAGAAAAGAGAAAAAAGGACAGATTTCAGTTAGAAATGTATAAATATAGGGAAGGGGGGGTGGGTTCCTAAAAAAGGCTTTCGCTAACATACTTTTGAGGACAGATAGCCCCTATAGAGCAGATCAGGAAGGTAACACACACACACAAAGCTGTTATTCAAATGCACACCGGTGCTCACCTGCTGCCGAAATGGCTAAGGTCCGCAGGGCGGGAGGGCTCTGGAAATATCCCCCTGCCCCAGAGATCAGGCTTTACGTGGGATGGAGGCAATGAAGAATCTGCCCCCCTGCTAAACTCATTAACTCTGACTTGTTACACAAAGCTCCAGGTGTGTAGAGCTGTTCTCTAACCTTGCCTCTCCTCTGCCCTCTCAGAGGTCTCCGGGTTACCACCCCAGAGAAAGCCCTCCACATCCACGCCACATTAGCAACTGTTCCTGTTGTCACCCAGGTCACTCCTGCCGATGTAATTCACTGGTTCTCAGAAAGTGCCTTTTCTACACCTGTTTGCTCTGACATATTTCTAAACATGTCAAACAACCTTACCGTTTCACGTTTACATGGGAAAATAGGTGCAAGGGTGCACAGGGGTTGAGCAACTGTGCCGGGACACTGACACGAGAAACTCCGAAAGAGCTTGTTTCAATGCTTTTATGAGGAAATTTGTCTTTTAACTATTCTATGAGGACTATGGAAACATGACATCAATTATCCTGGCAAACAAGCTGATGTTTTATAAACAAAGTAAAACGCATAATTTAAAATGGATAGGTTTCGCGTGTGGTCTGCAGCAGCGCACACTGACTAGACATCACAGAGGAATGATAAGCTGCGTGGATGGTCTATTTTTCAGCCACCAAAATGAACCCCTGCCACCAAACTGCCTGTGAAATGTAATGCTGGCATTCAGGCGAACAGGGCTCTAAGCGTGGATTAGCAGCTAACAAGCCATTACCAGCAGCCATGGCCAATCCTGCCAATACAAGACTGCTGACTAAGTTGGCAGAGCCATTGGTTCACTGGTGCCCAAACTAGAGCAGTAGGAAGCGTGCCTTCTTGACTAGGTGCGGATGCTTCTTTCCAGATCTGTTATGGTATGGAATGTTAAAAGTAAAATGAAAACTTGGGATGCACAAATCTTACAATTCTACAGATAATTAGTTTCCTGTTATTGCTGATTATAAATAAGATAAAATAAAAGAATTATGCTTCATTATTCCCAAATAACTGTTGAGTAAGTTGGTGAGAGAATGGGCCGTGTCGAAGCATGCTGCTCAATGTACAAACCAGATATTTGGAGCGTTAAACTGCAAACAAATCAATTCAAGGTTGAATAAGGTTGAGTGCAGTTCATTCAAATAGAGGTCAAAGAATCACCCCACTAAAAAAAGGAGTGTTCATAAAAGCGACCGGAAGAATAGCACATAACTTCAACAATGAAAACAACCAACCCAGTGAAGGATTCATACATCTAATTTCATTACTTAAATTACATTTCATAAAAATGACCTTAATTACTTGTGAATCCAAGACAAGGTCACGTTGAATCATTATAACGGGCACTAATTTTTCCTCTTGTCCTGTTTGTTTTACTTCTTTTATTTAGATCCTCCCCCCCCCATAATTAAACTATCAACAAGCTCCAGAGAGCTTTCTATAAATAATGTTTTACAATAGCAGTTACAGAAAAATCCCAAGACCTCTTTGGTGGATGAGGTGGTTTGTATAGCGCTTTTACAGCGAAGGTGACTATTCAGCTTAATGCAGTCCTCTAGGCAGGATATTTTCATTCATTAGAGCGGTCACAAGCACTTAAGGCACTTTAAGGATTGTTAGTGAGAGAAGAGATGGAGATGACAGTCCAGTTTCACTGACTTGCGGTACGGTTCTAATAGGTCTGATTGAATTTGAGAGTGGTTGACTCTTAGGGCCCCGGTGCACATTTAATTAAGCGTGTGCAAAGACGAGTATGAAATACAGTGTGCTCCTATATGAATGCATCCATTCAAGTATGTCCCAATATATGACTACTTGACTGAAATCAAAAGACATTGTTTTAAGAACAAAGCATTATGCTTCACTGCTGTATGTGCTGCCTACACAATAGCGTTCTCAAAGCTTATGATTTAAAGTGATCATGAGCCAAGGTTTATTGGAATGATGGAAAGAAATCATTACATCTTTTCTCGGCGATGGCAGTGATTTCAAAGTGTATTCAAACAAAGAACTGAAGCAGCAATAAATTTATCTTCTGCTATTGCAAGTTTGTACATTTCGACCTGCAGATTTGAGATGGCTAATGTCACAGCAAATTTGAGGAGATTATTACGACTAGTTATTGATATATATTTCATTGTGTTTCATCATGGTTAAAACACTATCATACTAAGTAGTAAAAAAACAAATCTGCAATATTTTAAAACTGTGAACAATGTTTAAATGACTTACTATCCATTAGATGCAATACGTGAATTCTAATTTGACCTTAAGCCAGTTAGCCAAGCAGGCTAATGAAAGGTTACAGTTGTCCCCTTAATAAGAGACTAAGACGAGTGATATTTTTAGCTCATCCATTCTTTGCTACTCATAACATAACAGCATGCTTTGTCGTTAAGACAACACATGGCTCTCTCAATTGCTTTCAGAGTCACGCAAGGGGTTAATCCTGACATTTGAGGTACTGCGGACTTGAAGATTCCCCTTACAGCTGCACCAAACTGAGACGTCCTCAAGGACGCAGAACCGCACCATTCCAGCATCTCGGCAGCAATGTATTGAACTCTGCATGCCTCTCGTCTCTCTCGAGCTCAGGAACTAATTTCTGTGCAACGGGGGAGATTGTGGCGTGAGGCATGGAGGCATGAGGTCGGCTCTGTCTCCATTATTAAGGGCAGATTAACACAGCTGTACACTAGAAGTGAAGCACCCTCTCCTGCCTGCACTAAACATACGGGCCTTCAGGATTACGAGTTGCACTTGACCATATAAATTACTGCAGCAACCGGCCATACCAGCTGGGGCTCTTTAGCATAGCACCCTAGTACCAAGGGGTTTTGAGAGCACATCTTAAAAAATGCCTTACTCAAAACAACATGAGGGACCTATGAGGACACAAGCCCTGGTTAAGCTGGAGATGCAAGAGAGGTGAGAAAAAAGAGGGGGGGGGGGGTTAAATGTTATACAGCAAGTCACTTTAAGTGGTATTTGCAAAATTGCATTTTGTTTAATACGGCACCTTAATTGACAGACAGGCAAATTATAGGTGGAAGTATTTTTAGAGAAAAAAAAAAATCTTAAATCAGTTCACAGAAATTTAGATTGCTGATAAATTATTTCATCACACCGCCCCACAAAATGAAGCTCCTTTATGATAATGGATGGCCTGCCATGATTTTCTATATCAATTATGAATATGGAAATATCCATGACTGACAGCCCTTCACTCAGATTTATTTCATTTGTCCTATTTTCTTATTCAAAATATTTCTCTAACGATGATGAAACGACTATAAACAAATAAGATTAAATTAATATGAAGACCTTCACAGAAAAGGAGAGGAAAAAAACTGAGGAAAAAAATACTTTTAACTGAATTATGGCCTGATTTATTCCTCTGATCAAGTGTTCGGGCTAAGAGCTCCCCAGATGCTTAAATGAGACTAGTAACTCCCCAAGGAGCAATACTGTCTAAGCGTGTGTGTGAGTGTGTGTAATATTTGATTGTATAGGTTTCTGCTTTACACTAATTACGAGGAGAGGAACCGTTTCAGCAACTCTTTCCAGTATTTGCTTTTCGGTCGTTCTCCCAGAGGACTCGCTCCACTGCGGCATGAGCTGCATCAAACTATTCATTAAAATTATTTAAAAAAATAAATAAATAAAAATAAAAAATGTTATCAATTAACTAGATGCTTCTTTCAGCCACAGGACTGGATTTTTACTTTAACTTGCTTTTAGAAACTAGAACTTAAATGTGCCCAAGCGCATAAATATTCCATATAACAAAATTCTTACACTATACATATGTACTTTATATCATTTTATGTCTTTTAAATTGAATTGCCAAATCCTTGGATACTTCTGGGCCCTAAACACATGGAAGAAAAAAGCCTTCTTGGAGCTATTTGAGTTGGTCTGTAGATGAATTTTGCGGCATGAATGCTGTCGTCTGTACTGAAGAATAAAAAGGTAATGTTCCTGGCGTCAGGTCGTGGCGTGTGTTTTATGGTCTGAGAGTTTGGTTTGGCATCGACCGGAGACCACACTTAAGCTGAGGGGTAGTGCCACCCACTCTTTGTCACACTGGACTCGGTTCAGAACAAACTGGAAAACATAGCCACGTCAGTCCTCCTAGGTTAAAAGACTGCATGTGTGCGTGTGTATGATGGGAGAAAAGAGATGGATTATGTCGAAGGAGAAAGAATACAGAGCTATAGAGAAGGAGAAACGGCGAACGAGGCAAACGGCAAAAAAGAGCATAAGCTCACATACACATTAACTCCTAAATCTGGACAAACACAAACATGCTGAAACTTTCCATACCGTCTTGCTCTGTCTTTGTCATCTCCTCTAGTTTCTTCTGTTTCAGTGTGTCCACCACATCGGCCAGGCTTCCTTTGCGGCGCTCTGGCGTTCCGAAGGCTGAACTGCTCAGCAGGTCACCACGCTCCCTGGCCCCCTCCTCTGGCTTGTGTGGAGAGGTAGAGTTATTCCGGAAGGAGTATAAGGAACATACTTTATTGCTGTCCGATTCCTGCAGAAGAACACAAAGAAGTTTGATGTCAAAAGAGACATTAAACTGCCAAAACGAGAATGAAAAAGAGAGCAGTGTAAGCACACATATTAATATTTAAAAACGGTTCAAAAATTTGGATCGATATTAGAGAAAGCTAAATGTTAACTGATTACAGAGCGTTGTAATCGGTGTAATTCCTTTGCAAAGGTTACGAGTGCGTGTTTGAGCTGAGCTCAAGCGCAGTGTAATTTGTTGGTTCTCGAGCGGGTGGCTGTTCTTTGCGGAACCCTCCAGGCCATCGTAAATCTGGCCCCTGTCTCAAGCTGCTGTTGTTTTGCGGTCCCACCTGTGTGTGGTTTAGTGGTTAACTGGGCTTCTGTCTGCAGCTGATAGTTCAGTGTTCCCCGAGCGACTGCACAGAGAGGGAAAACAGAACGAAAGGGAGAAGCGATCTGTTTGTCTGATCCTACACAGGGCTCGGTAAGTCTACACACTACTGAGTGATTGTAAAAATAAAGTGCAAAAGCACATTAGCGAGTGAAGTGGGAGTCCTGACAGGGAACAGTTTGGCGTAGGATTGCGCCATCAATGAGAGAAAAACTGGCAGGTGTATGTTTTGGAGAGCAGGGCACAGACGGGCATTAGGGCAGTGTGATTATGTGGCAGCGATACACGGAATGAGATCCCACAAATCAGCTGGAACAGACAGAAGGTTCTGCTAACACAAGCATCAAGTCACATTTATAGATGAGATCCCTGGAATATCTCAACAACACAAATAAAAGAAAGCCAGTGAAAAAAAAGTTTTTCAATTTTAAATCTGCCAAGACGAAAGAAAGACATTTTTAAATTATGAAAATAATTTTTTCATTATTTCTGAAGGAACATGTGACACTAAAGACTCAATGGCTGCTGAAAACAATAAAACAAACTAATATTTAAATTGAACATAATAGCCAAATGCATTAAGTCTCTTGATCTACAAATGAGAATAACTGAGCAATAAAAAATTCCGCTGGACACACAAATATGGTAATGCTTGCAGACAGGTAATTGTCTTACTCTGTAAATATATTTTATTTCATGTCTCTACGCTCACACTGACATAAAAAGATCTTAGTGCATGACTCAATACACTAAAGAGTTTGCAAATATTTTGCATTACATTTACTGTCTTTTTTATCTAAAGTATAGTGAAGTATTTATCAGGTAAGGGCTGAATCAAACTGAAGTAAAAAGCCTCACTCAACAACAGGATGTCCTGCTCCTGTGAAGACAAGCGAGCGTGAATGCATTGCTCACTGCAAATCAAACACAAGCAGCTGCTCTTGAGCATCAAATGAGCACAATTAACTTTTCATATGCTTTCCCTCATTATATCAAGAGGAAACAGAGAGATCATCCCGCGCATATCCAACCACAGCGGTGTGGTAACATTTCTTTGAAATGCCTTTCTAATTATACCAATCACAAAAGCTCTCTGTAATCTAATTAGAAATCAGCATCACCTGAGCAGTGCTACAGCCCTCTGCATTTACATGTGATTTATTTATTTATTTGGATAACTGAAAACCTGTTTAGTGGAGAAAAATTCTCGGTTTGATCTCCATTAAATCTAATTGCTAAGAAATATTGATTTCAAAGACGTACTGATTTTTCTGGTCCATTGGTGCAAAAGTGCATCCTTCTGTTTTCTTCGCATATTGAGGGCACAAGTTGAGATGTTTCCACCAATGGAATGCAAACCTCTTGCAATGTAGATAAAGAAAAGGCAAAAAGTCTCTCATGACAGCAACATTTTTAGGCTAATTAAAGTGGGGTCTGGCGTCTGGATGCTGGGGAGCATGAGGATTCCAGACCTCAGGGGCTGGTCAGAGTCACCTAGCTCTGGGCCAGCAGCAGAGGGAGGGTTTATGGAGAGTTCCCTTTTACAAGCATGGAACAATAAGTGACTGTCAGTCTCCCGTCTGGGCTCTATGCCTCACGGTCTAGAGAGACCACCACCACGGAGGAGGGGGGGTGGCTCCCTCAACTCCCTCGAATTCCCACTCCTAGTCCCGCTTTCTCATTGTCCCTTTATTTATAGATTCATAAAATCGCTCTGACGTGAAATGCAATTCAATACGTTGTTCTCCTGCACTTTTACAGTGTGAGGGATCTCCAGGCACTTGTGGGGGACTTAAACTTCAAAGCCAAGTCCTTGGCAAATCGCAACGTCTTAAGTCTTCATTCAAAAGCGTTCCGGAGAGGCCTGCTCTGTTCTAGCGGTGTCCTTGGGTTTGAGGATTCCTCTCTGCAGGAGCACAGTGTGTGTGTGTGTGTGTTTGTTTTGAGAGAATAGACGTGGGATACGTCTGGAGGTTTACTTCATGTTGTGTTAATGTCGTAAGATTTTGTCAGAAATGGAAAATATGTGTCGAGTTCTAGACGAATCATCTCGTCCAGACGGTTCTCATTTTTTGAATCCTGCCAACTGTCTTTTATAATGCAATCTTTCATCTACAGCTCATTAGGAAGTTCAAAACACACGTAGCCTGTGTTAGCACACGTAAATGAGCTATGAAACACTGGCAGTGGGGCTCACCATGCGCTGCTGGGCTGACATCAGGCTGTCCCAGTCGGATTCGGGCGGCACGCTGCTGCTGATTGGCTGGAGCTCCTCCAGGGGAGGTTTGTTGTGGAGCAGATTGTGCAGGGGCAGCTGAGGGGCAACTAGTGACTCGGAGTTCTCCTCTTTTTCCCAGGACATGCGCTCCTGATTCACTCCATCATCGCCTCCGTCAGGGGTCGAGGCAAACGGAGAGGTGGCTTGCTTGGAAGACATGATTCTACTGAGAGAAGAGCAGAGGAAACATGTTAGTCACAAAACGTTCAAACATTATTCCGAACAAACGGTCTTGCAAATGTCAGACAGGAAATGCTGGATCTCAGCTTTCATTCTGTGTGAGCGCCTTCACATCACATATATATGAACTTGGCTGCTGTTCTGAGCCTCTGCGCCCCATCTAACCCCGTGATTGGAACGGTATCAGAGCTGGGGAGATCCTATCAATGGCTCTGAGCTCGGTGCGGGAGAAACGGCATGCACTGGGGTCCCTCTTAATCCTTTGTTTAATGTAAATGGACGTGCTGAGCTACGGCTGGAGAGCTGCCTGAGGCAGGCCCGATCCCCCCGCCCTGCGCCTGATTACCGCACTAAGAGGGTTACCATACCATATAACACGCTCTCATTAAAGCGCTAACCCTGCCACCAACCACAAAAAGAGCAGTGACGCTGAGACGCTGACACTTAATGGGATTTTGATCATTATGTTCATATTGAGTCTATAAATGTGCCATTTTCCTTCGTTTGTTGTAAATGTGCTTTTCTGCTTTTGCAATTGTACATAAGGATTAATGTGAGCAGGCTGCTGTGACAGATGTGAGGTAACTTTGCAAAGATTTATAGCGATTTTCCAATTCACAAAATAGGGCTGGTAATTTCATTTGTTTCAAACAAAAGTCATCATGTCATATAGCGTAAACCTCAACCAAATTTCTTTAATCAGCACCCACAAACATTTTGGGTATTTCTCAAGGAAATTAGAATTGAATAAAATAGCATTTATGAATAAAGATTTTAGAACAATTTATGACAATACGACTAGCGCTAAGAAGAACTTAACCTGCTAATCGAATTAAGCGCTTGATTTAAATACTTAATCAACAGGCTGCAACTGATATGGTGAGTTGAGAATCAGCCAAAACGCATCTTTCCTACCGCTCTTTAAATTGCCTGCTCTAAGACAGTAATTTATACTAGACAGCCAGCACTCATAAAATCATGAACAATGACATACACGCAACCGTCTGCTGACCACAGGGTTGCGTACTCATTGTTTTGAGCCTCAAACATCCAGAATCTAAGAGATTTCCAGAACGCTGTCGCTAGCCACATTAGCCTGGACAAAGGGCATGGGCGTTCTAGGTCACGGGCTGCAGGTGAGCTAATGTCCTTCCACTGCCCACTGAGACTGAGGGGAGATGAGAGAGAGGCAGGCTGGGTAATGAAGGCAGCCCAAGGTGCCTCCAGAACTCCTTCTCCCAGCCCTGCCAAGTTTTCCAGCATGTGGCTCATCATGGGACGAAAACAAATTTGACACCGGGAGAGATTATTTTAACACCAAACTGTGAGTTAATCTGTTCACGTGCGTGCGGCGGCAATGCACTTCGGCGCATGAGGGATGTGTGGGTTGCAACGGGCTGTCAGGCCCAATTGCTCTCAGGCCCTTTAAAGTATGACTACTTCATTTGAAGACGCGCCATCAATTTGCACACATGGCTGAGCACTTAAGCCTCACACTCTTGATATGAATTGTTTAATACAGTTGGGTAAGTGAGCTTTAAACAAAAAAAAAAAGCTGCTATTGTCTCGCGCTAGCTTCAGTATTAATAATTTTATGATGCTTACCAAGAAAATAAATAAATAAATAAATAAACACATCCGCAAAGTCTTAGATGAGCTCTGCGGCAGCCAACAAAAGTGGACAATGGAAGTCAATGGAAGTTAATCAAGCGGGATACCACAGCTGTGCAAACAAGCTAAGTCTGTTAGTTAGCGCAGAGGAAGGCACCGGAGACCTAGACCGCTTCGCGCCCCTATTTTCTTTAGCGAGAACGAGGCCTCAATTTTAATCAGCCAATAAATTGTTTCCTGTAATTATATCAAACAGAAACTGATCTCTAAAATTGTAGAGCGTTAATTGAAAATCACATTTAAGAGCAAAGTTCGGAGCTTGCGGAAGGGGCGTGCGATGGCTAGACGAGGAGAAAGCCTGCTTTTGAGAGGCCGAGCGATTCTGCTTCGATTTTTTATTCATGGATCCAAAGAGCCGGAGCTTCCAACACAACAACCCCCACCTTCATCTTCAATGGACTGCGAGCGAAACAAAGCACTTCTTTTGTATTACACAGTAAATCAAGTGGTATTATTTTACCTCTAAAATATTCAGTCTCTCAGGCCTTTCCCTCCAGTCTCTAGCCATCAGTCAAACTGCTGAGGCATGATAGCGAGAGAGAGAGAGAGAGAGAGAGAGAGAGAGGGGCTGACTCCATCCTCCTGTAACATGTGTCTGCAGCAATTTTACTCGAAAACGCAACAGATCTGAGCCAGGGCCCCGTAACAGTATTTGTCAGTTGGAGTTAATAATTCATTAGGAGAGCTGGAAGGGCGGCTCAGCCCCTGAGTGCCGGGTTCATGAGTTTTGCCCCCCAATCCCTCCTAACCATAACACCCCCACCCCACACCACTCACATCCACCAGGCTAATCAGCACCCACGGCTGAGAACGGAACAATACGGCTGGCGTTTAGCTGGAATAAAGGCCTGATTCCTGGATGGATTATTCCTTTAAGCGCACTTCAAAATCGTTTAATTCCTCCCTTCGAGCCATAAAACAAAAACCTGCTTCGGTTCAACAGTATGTGGGGTTTGACGGAGGAGGGGAAACAGCCTTGACGCCATCGTATTTCATCGAATTAAACGCTGCTTTACACTCACGGAACAGTCCAGCGAGCCACCGCAGCGCTTCCTTTTATTCTTATTAATAATTCAATCTGTTTGTCCAGTAAATAAGTCAGATCCGTTAGCCTTTGTGCATATTAAGCAGAGAACATATCAGGGAAGCCAGAGCAGCCTCATATGAATTCCTGTCAGCCCTCTCTCGCTCAGGCCTGATTACACAATAACAATAGACGGCTAACAAACCAAACCAATCAATAAGTGTAGGGCAGCCCAGCCTGTCTTTTGGCAGTCCGAGGGAGAGAGAAAGGCCCCATATATAGCTGACAATATTGCGATACGTTTATGAGGATTAGGAGTTAAGTTCTCGGCATGAGTTCTCATGTAGCCTGGAATGCTTCGACTCATGAATTGTTGCCGCTGCTAACGTTTCATCACGCACTGACCTCTGTTTAATTGGTTAGTGGCATTAAAAGACACCCTGCGCTGGTGTTCCTTAGGGGGTCTCATGACTGGGGGCCATGTGTCTTGGGATATCCGCTTTCACCCCGCTCAATCGGTAGAAGCCCCCCACTCCTCTGTCTCTGCCGTGCCTTTCTGTTGCCCTTTTATAGACAATGGCGATAAGTAACTCCTGAGCTACGGTGTCACTGTTGCTCCCTTCCCCTCGGTCACCCCACACCCCCTTAAAACCACAGGCCTTTGCAGACCCCCTAAATCACCAGCCACTCCTGAAAGGAAATATTAGAAGGCCGCTTTTTGCTCCAGCACCACCACCCAGACCTATATGAAGAGAAATAATCAAATAAAAGAGGGTAAAACAAGAGGGCCATTGTTGAAGGAGCTAACGATGGGTGAGCAGAAAAATGGCAAAAGCTGCTTTATGACAGCGCTTCAAGTTTCCACGGGTAACGGCACACACACAGACACACATGCTTGCACGACCGAGTACACATGTGTGTGTTCGTGCTGGAGCATACGCACAAGCTTTCAAAATACAGGCTAATAAGAAACATAAAGGTAGGATGGAGGAAGTTACAGCAATGTTAAACTGTGCTATTAAAAACGTTTCAAATGAGAGTTTAAAAGGCCAATCATAAATCTGAAACCGGACACTCCAAAGCAAGTATTCAAAGTGCAACAGGAAGCATTTGAGTCTGAAAGGAAATCCGTGAAAAATACAAGCAACTGTGTATTGTGCAATATTCCTGTGGTGAGGTTTATGATAATACGAAACACTAAAAAAACTAACTAACACACTAACAAAACAAGAAAAAAACCCTCAAAACAGTAAATACACCCTGAAAATTTCTGAATACTGATGATTTATATTCAGCATTTTTTTTTTTTTTAACAACAGCAGCTGCTGTGGCTGTAAAAGCTGGTGAGCATTCAGTTATGCAACACAAGACACTGATGATCATTTAAAAAAAAAAATAGGTCAATGTTAAACATAAAATGAATATAATACTCTCGCTCATTAATACTAAACATGACTTGAGATGAACTACAGCCCCACAGGGAGCGAGAACAAGAGTGTGAGACATACAGCGGCATGAGTTTGCATATGTGTCTTTGTGTGAGTGTGTCTCTGACAGCAGTTCACACAGGTGACGGCACAGACTCTCAAGGTCTTCACCTCCTATAATCAACCCTCTGTCACCTGTGAAACCTGGGCTGGAAAATTATCATCCCTGCTGTAGCTGTTTAGCACCTTCAAATTATCACCTTCTATTGTACCTGAGGAGTCTACCCATCCATGAACAATCACCTGAGACAGAAGGAAAGAACGTTGTCTCTCAGAAGCAGGAGTAGCAATACAAGCTTTTCAGAAAAAAGGGATTATTGTTCATTATTAACTGGTTTATAATTAAATTATGATGTTGAATATTAGCAATAAAAACACAATAAGTCACTAAAATTACATTATAATAAAAATGATAATTAAGTAAAAAAAAAACATTATAAATAATAGGTAAATCAAAAAAAATACTACAAATAAAATAATAATAATAATTATTATTATTATCATCATTAATAAAGAAATAAACAAGAATTAAAATGTAAACAAATAAATTAATACAATTATTTGAAATTACAGTATTGAAAAAAACAGTATTAAATGTTAATATAAATAAATATAAAATTAATTAATTGATTAACAAACATTATTATTATTAATAATAATATTATTCAGAAAAAGAGAGGAAAAAATCTATTATAAAATCAAATTTTATGATTGAAGCACACTTATGAATAGTGATATTAAGACACCTCTAAACCTAAAATAAAAAAAATAAAATAACTTTTAAAAGCCATCAAAACACTTTTTAAATTGTAGTCCATAAATGTTAACCTCACAACCCTTCCACACATCACTGACACATCACACGTCGCTCCGCTCCATATCCAACTCTTAAAATACAATACACAGTCAATTTACAAGAAGAGCACAGAGTCAGTATTTTCTAAAATGCATTCTAGACATCAAGCATAGCCTGAGTAAGAATTTTGCAGAGAGAAAATAAAGAGAAGTTTTAGTTTTAGTTCAAACACCCTGCCACTGTGCTCAGTGAGTGTGAAATACATGTGTGTGTGTATCAGGTGTGTATACACTCACATACTGTCCCCCTCAGCCTGTTTGGCCGCTCCTGTCCTTCTCTGTTCTTCACACACCACTTCAGAGCTGGATGGCATAACACTTCCTCAATTTCTGATATACACAAACACACACAAAAACACTCGAGCACAGACAGGCCGTTCGTCCCAGCCACGGCACGTCTTGTCAGAACACATCCGACGCCACGCTGAACGAAGTACACTCACACACACAAACGGAGCCACCGGCAGAGCAGCTGTTAAGCTCCTCCGCTCACACACACACAGCGTCTCCCTCGCACGCGTGTCTCTTTCAGTCCCCGTACAGCCAGAGACGATTCTGAGACGCAAGAAAAGCAGCTCGCAGTCTCTCTCCGTCCCTCGCTCGGGGCCTTACAGGGCGGCAGCTCCCAAAGTGCCTGGTGTCAGTGCTGCAGTTAAGCAAACTTTACAGCCAGTGAAGCCATCAAGCAACACAGCCTATTTGCTGAGCAACAGTGGAGCTTTGTGGTTTCCCTCACAGTTGACAGTAAGTTATGAGCCCTTTGTGAGCGCAGGGGAAGGAAAACAGAGATCGGAATTTGGCAGGAAAATATAATACAGAATTCTCCTGTCTGTGGAACCTGGATTTTTTTTTTTTTTTTCTGTTTCTCTCTCTCTTTTCCTCTCTCCCTCTGTCCCTCTCGTTTTTTTTGTGTGGAAACAATCAAGCATTGTTGGGGGAAAGAAAAGCAACTCTGACAGATGAAATATAGTGGGGGCCCCTTTTTGGAAAAACAGTAAACAAAGCACCATTCACGGACAGGTCCTCTCTGTCATTTATAAAGATACTTTTCTTCAGAGCGGCCGACTTTATAGCAAAGGAGTCAACAAATCGAGTGTAAAATCTCCCACAGTCCACTGTGACCAGAACAGAAGACAGAGAGACAGAATGAAGTGAGAATGCTAAAGATAAACAGAGGAAGGGGGCTGTATATTGCTCAATTTCACAATAAACATATTAGACAAGATGGAGGGTGATAGACAGGGAAAAAAGGTTCAAATGGGGGTGTGGGGGGCGGGGGCACAAAAGTAACTAGCCAAAAAAACTTTTTTTTTTCCCAGACTAGCCAAAAAACAGGGACAATGGCTAATTATGAGGGAGTATTTTGCCGCCAGAGGACTGGAGAGAATGAATGGGCGCATGAAAGGCTGAGGGCTATTCAAGCCAGTGTCAGCGAGAACTGTATGCCTACAGTCTTGAGCCTGGAGCTCATGAGGTCATCATTGGCACCCAGTGCCCAGAAAAACTTGGGCTGGTACAACTGCCGTTTGGACATCTGGAATGCCGGCGCACAGTGCCCTGCTTTCTCCAGCCACTGTCCCCTTAATTCCTTTCTTTTCCAAAAATAGGAAGCTTTTTTTTTTTTTGCCCCAGTCAACCAAATTGGAAAATTTGCAGCGTCTAATGAAAAGAAAAGCTGTTTTGTTCCCTCTCATTCTCATAAATAAGATTTCTGTGGAGGAAGAAAATGAAGCAAATACCTTCAACCGTGCATTTAGATTTTTTTTTGGCTCAGTTCGTTAGTCCATTTCTTAATTCTAATAAATCAATTTAATTTGCAACCTAAACTGTGTTTTTTATGCTTTCTGTGTCCTCCTTACAGTGTTCTCTCCATTACTATTTTTTATTTTTTTTAATAAAATTAATTATTTTTCACTGACGTTACACATGAAAAAAAAGGACAGGAAGACGGGATTAGGGAGTAGCATGAGTAGACGCCAAAAAGGCCACAATTCATGCGACACGTCATTTGAAAAATCAAAACAGGGGCAGTACGTTTGCTCCACCCAGATGAGGCCATGTAAAGACGCCTGACGAATCGCGAGGGTCAGCCAGGACACATCTTGAAGATCTACGATTAAGCCTTATTATGTTGGGCCAAGTGACATTGATTGCCGATTTAAACCTCTGAAACTAATTCATTCACCCCTGTTCAGTGAAAAGCATGGGCAACAGTGTGTGGCCGTGGTGACAGGTCGGACGAAGGCGGCTGAATAAAAATCCCTGCTAAATGAACGGCTGGCACTCATGTCTGTCAGGAGGTGGTTAGAAGTTCCCCACATGACTGACAGCTGATACAAAAAAAAGGAGAGAGAGAAAGAGAACAGAGAGGGCGAGAGGGAGAGTCCGTCCATCGATCTGTGTAATTGCCACGAAAATCTGAGTCAGAGAGTACATGAAGGGTTGATGTTTTAGCAATGCTAAGATGGAGCGGCACAGGGAAAAAGCGGTAAAGTGAATATGAAACACGCTGAACCACAGCCTAATAAAACCTGGAGCTGACAAGCATGGTTGAACAGAAAAATGTGCAGTAGATTTGTACCCAGGCCAGAAAGCAGGCACATTACTGGATTAGCCGCTGACTGATACAGAAAATGTCTCACCCGTCTGCTATTAAACCGTGTGTCCGACCAACTCACACGCTCCCGTTTCAGATAAAACAGCACAGCAGTGTCTTAAAAATGTACTCAACAAGCTGGAAAAATATCTGACTGGAGTCTTGCTAAAAAAAATAAAAAATACCCTCTGTAGTTGGTGACGGGCTTCCTCAGCCAGTTGTAAGTAGCATTGCACCGGTCTGCTCCATTCGGTAACACGATCCACACAGCAGCCGCAAGCAGTTAGAACTTAAGTGTAGTCAAGTTGACTAACACCTTCGTCTCTCTTTCTTTCCTTCTTTCCGCCCCGCTCTCCTTTTCCTGGCAGGACAGGCGCATGCATCATGACAGGCTTTCAGAATGAAATCATTAACTAAATTGCTTTCTTTTAAAAAGCCGCAAGTGTGTGACAGGGGTGGTGTGTATCTGTCTCTGGCTGCTGTTCATCGCTTTTGGGTTTGGGCTCGGCCTCTGTTGTGGTTCGCCGTCGCCACAGCTATCCCGCTCTGTGCGGCAGGGACCGGGCTCTGTGACTCGCTTGGGCCCCTGTATGAAATAATCGAGTAATCTCAACCCCGCTCCCCGAATTCACAAAGCCTGCCTGCCAGCAGCACAAAGGGGCCTTTTGTGCTTCTGAATGTGTGTGTGTTCTCAATACTGACTGTATGGATCATCATCACGGAATCAATCAAAAACATATTAAACAAATACACATTTTGAGCTGGGCCATTCAGCAAAGGGTTTGTGGGAAGAGTGAGGGAGCAGTGAGCAAATTAACACTACTTCTGTTTGTCATCGACGCAAAGAGCAACATGAACGTATTTACGAACGAGAGAGTGGCAGTGCGCGATGCTCTTTTTCCGTCCTAGAGAATTAAAAGCAAGCTATAAAACAAAAGAAAATGTCTATGTGACAGCTCTGACAGAGAGGAGGTCAATAGCCCAGGACAAGAAAAAAGAGACTGTCACATCTAGTCTTTGGTAACATTGTATCTGGCACAGAGAGACTTGAATAAGCAAAGCAAACAGAGGGAAAGTAAATAGGTAGCGAAGGCCAGACAAATATTTGATAAGCGGATATGTATTGTGGCAGTGTGGGACGTGTGGCACAGGTCTTCCCTCCCCTCCTCCCCTTTGTCCCTCTCGGTTTCTGCGTGCGAGGCAGCAGATGTGTCTTTCACAGCCTGCGGAGTGTGCAACCAATCCGCAAACAATAGCTAGCCACCGACAAAGGTCATCTTTCGCAATCCATGCGTTATCAGAAGCTGAAAAACAGTGAGCACGCAGCTAGCCCGTGCTCTGCACATATCGCGTGTCTCTGTGTCTGTCTTTGTGTGTGTGTTTTAACCCCTCACTACAATGCTACTTGAGCCTTCTTAATAAGCCAATTACACAAGTTTAAGCCACCTGTTTGACCTCGAGTTAAACTAACAGTTGGTGTAAACAAGTGAAATCCTATTAACCTAATAATATACACGGAAGCAGGCGACAGCGGGCAACAGTTCAGGCGCTAAAGCCTCTCTACAGAGCCTTAACTGCAGCGAGTTTGGTCCACTGGAGCAACGGTGGCCATGAGCTTTGTGCTCCCAAACAGGGTCATAAGTTAATCCGCAGCGGTTATTAGAGCACTTGTCAGAATGGATGTGCTAATTTAGCTAGCCTGTATTAAGCCTCTCCACTTAGAACCTAAAAACAAACACGTCCTCTGTCATTACATTAATACACATTTAAGACTGGAAACTCGTGAAATGAACACTAATTAGAGTCTAAATAAACCCCATAATCCAGCAGTTACAATGAAACAGAGAGAGTGCCTTTCCTCTCACTAGCACTGCGGCTAACAATCTAACATTGTGTTTGATGAGCTCATTTCATTTACTGTGGTGGCACTTAACTTTCTAACTGTTCCTCTTATAATCACAGAGGGGGGACAAAAACTAACTTGGGGATTTATTTTTTATGAATCCAACTTCTAAGTGTTTCCTCTTGAAATCGAGAGCTGCATTATTCATAAAAGTGCTGCATTTTAAAGGCGACAAACAACGCGTTTTATGCAGCGTTATGAAAGCATAATGCCTGCAGATGCTGCTCCTGTTTTGTTCTGATGTCACCTCGACAGAAAATGGAGACAGTTTTAGGGTAAATATTTTACAGTGGGCCATTTAGCCAGATACAATTGAGGCATGCAGAGATTGTGTGTGTATGCGTCAGAAAACATTCCCACTAAGAGTCATTTCTGGCGAGATGATAAATTAAAAGTGAGATTTATAGTACAGTATAGAGGGCTCACACAATGTATTCTTTCATTCTAGTATGGTTGTGTGTACTGTTTTAGCTCATTTGACTATATTGTTGTAGTGCTTGAGGCATACATGTATTCAAAACACTGTAACTGCTTTTTGATGCAACCGCTACCCTGAGGTCGAGGTTCATCAAGCGTTTGTTTCTGCATGTTAGTGCTGTGGCAGTCCAGGAGTCTGAAGGCACAAATAACTATAAAATGTTTATTCTGTCATCATTTACTTACCATCATGTAATTTATGGATCTCTTTCTTTCGTTAAACGCACACAAAAAAGACTCCAAAGCTCCAAAAAGGACAAAAAGTACTATAAAGTAATCCATACTACAGTACATTCAAAGTCTACTGATGACATAGACAGCTGTTTAAAAGTTTGGGCTAAGTTTTATTTTTATTTTATTTTTAGAAATTAATACTTTAATTCAGCAATTTTTAAAATACTTTACTCTGTTACTTAAAATTTCCATTTGAAATGAATGTGGTTATTTTTACCCTCTCTATTAATAAAAGAATCCTAATATTAAACAGAACAATATTTCAATATTCCTGAGCAATTATTTAATTGTGATAAAACGTCACAATATTACTTGTATTACTTGCCTTGATGAGCATAAGAGAGGTATTTTAAGAACAATCTTCGTTTTTTAATTGTAGTGCACAATGGATTGGTGTGAGGGAAAGAGACTATTTTTAATTGTCATTCACTGAAAGTATTCATATAACATACATATGCATATTTATAGTTTTAAGGCTTTTTAAAGTTGCTATAAACTTGATCAGTGTCAACTTATTTCAAAACATCTTTTGTGTTCCAAAGATGAAGAAAAAAAGCAAACAGGAATGCAATAAAAAACTATCATTTCATAAACTACTCCTGCAACATACTCGTAGCTCAAGCTCTAACTACTCTTGGCTTAAGGGAAGAAAAAGAAGAGAGAGAAAAAAAAAAGAAAAAGTTTGTGACTGACAGGTTAGGTAATTTAATGCTACCACTTCACTGGGCCTTCCACTTTTAAAACACTGAGTATCTCTTGGCCAGTTAGTGAGCATCTGTCTGTCTCTGAATCTCTGTGTAATGTGGTATGTCACATTATGAGCTCAGGAGTCAAATGTAAATTACAGCGCTCTGTAGCACCCTTGCTATTAAACTGTTGGGAGAGCAGCTTGACATAAGCAGGGTGAGAGGAGGTGTGTTTGTGTGTGTGAGTGATTATGTAGTGGACCCAGAGGCCAAGGTTTAGAGACAGGCAACAGATTCAACAATGTTCAAGCACTTACTTTACAAATTCCCCCTCTCTCTCTTTCTCTCTCTAACCGTGACACCCTACCCCATCTGACTGCCACCTATCAGGTTTAGGGTTTGCATTACAGTTCTTTTAAAAAAGGCCAGTCACAGGCAGCTGGGGAAATACCTCATGCTGGGCAATTCATAACCACCCAGCAGAGACTTCATTGTGTATTTACAGCAAAACCTGCTGGTCACAATGCTTCATCAGCTGACCTGGCCAGAAATCAAGCCGTAAAACTTCATCTTATAGCGTGCACACACACACAGAGGAGTACACTCAGGGAATAAAACAAAGGCAACATAACAGGACCGCATAGGTCTTAATTGAGTTCGCCCCTTTCAAGCATGCGATTATTTCTGGCTAATGGCATCCACTGGCCCTCTCTCATTACTTGAGTGGGTCTTGAACAAGCCTCTCGTTTGATACAGTTAGAGTTAATGCACTATGAACAGATACACTGCTAGTCATCAGCGATCTGCATATTCAATAACTTCCGTAATTACAGCCGCAATTCATCAGATCCAATCTGATTGCAGAGAGAGAGAGTGAGCGAGGTTTGATTCCTGGAGGACACAATCTAATCACAAAACTAACATGATAATTGAAATCTAAATTGAAAGGGTTGGTGAGCCATGCAAAACTGTTTCGAGGCAGAGAGAGCGGAAGTACTTGTGCCTTGAAAGCAGAAGAGAGGAATAAAAGATGCTGATGGAGGGAAAGAGAGAGGGAGAGAGAGAAAGAGAGAGGGAGGGAAGAATGAAATGGCTGGAAGACAAGCTCAAGGATCAGTGAGTCATCACAGGCAGTTTTCTTAAGACTCATTGTGTTGGACGATGTAATGGCCTATCGTGAATCGTTTGGCATGTCACAACATATTATTGTGAGCCAGAAACTGTATCGATGTCAACGGAACATCTGAGGCAAACTCACGTTCAAATATGTCTACTTCAGAAGATGTAAGATTTGCATAATTATTAAGTATACATACTACTTAAAGCATTTAAGTCCATTGTCAAAACGCCTGTATTCCAAGGTGGCTTAAATAAGAACTGTTTTTCAATGCAAACTGATTCTCTCAAATGAAAGATAATTATGTAAAAATTTCAATAAGATTTAGCTGAGTCAGGCTTGGTGCATGATCTGCATGAGTCAGAAACATCCAGGCAGAAAACAAGAGGTTTCTCACACAATTGTTCTGCAGGTGGGTGGAGGGGTACATTGTGTGTTCTCATCATTTACTTTGCTATCCCTCTTTCAACCGTCGTCATGCAAAGCAGAGAGCTTTACAATCTTTCCCATCTGCTGGGCTCCTCCTCAGCCCTCAATAACAGTTACTCAGTAATGCCAAATTCATTAACCTGTGCTGCTGTTACAGTGGCCCTGATCATAAATTAGGTTAATGTGAGCGGACATATTCCACTGCTAATAGGGGATATTAAATGAAAGAGGGACACGGAGGGATGGAGATTGTAGATCATAAACATATTGTCCCTGACAAAATGCCCCAATGGCTCTTTGTTCGCTTTAACTGCATGACAAATGTTTTTTGAAGGACGGACAAACGGCTTGGAAAAATGACTTGTACAAATAATGATTTTTATATGATTTAAAACAAAATGTTTTTATGATAATTGTTTATTATTTACTTATGCTTCAGTTTAAGCTTTTACTTAAAAGAACAAGGGATATGATAAGACGGCATTTAAAATCTAATGTCAAGTCTGTGTCAAAACTGATAAACTAGTACAATTGTGGAATGTCAGAATAATATTATTTGTGGATACGCATCTATTTATGTTGGACACTTCCTATAAATACAGACAGAGGATGAAAAAAAGTTAAGTGCAGGCAGGAAAACTGCTAAGGCCATGGTTATCAGGCGAACAAAGTGCCAGGAACTAACAGAGCCGTGCAGAAACCTGTTCCCTCCCTCTCTCCGTCTCTACACCACTGCACTGGGAATAGCGATGGGAATGACTGGAGGCCGTCCAAACAACATCTGACAGCTCCTTCTAATTGGAGAAGTTATTTTCTTCCAGATTTTAGGCGTAAATCTAGTCAGTGTTTATTCAGAGTCAGTTAGGAACAAGTAGGTTTTGGCCGCGCGGCACTTTTGTTCCTGCTTGCTAAACTGCATCACTTCCCTCTGCTCCTCCCTTTCCTTCTCCTTTCAAGAAGCGTCGAGAGGAGCCAATCTGCAGGTCCCGCACCCGTGACGGCGCCGAGCAAATGTGACACCCAAAACAAACTGCTATTGTTCAGGGTGGGAGACACCGACCTTTGCTATCCTCGGATTACGTGACGACCTCTCGTCTCTACGCTATCCTCCCTTGGTCTTACCAAACAACTTTTACCAAAGAGCCTATTAGGCCAGAATTCCACTTTGTTGTTAAAAAGGGTCTTGTCCTTTCAGAGCGCTAGCTCTTTCGGGTCTATTCTTCAATCAAAGGTGCTGGAGGAACACAAGTCCATTGTTCGTCTCGCAGATGGAAGGTGGAGTTACTACGGCAACAGCTCTAATCCCTCTTTTTACCACCTTTCTTTATATTATTGGCCCATCAAGTGGTACCTTTTAACTCAGGAGCTGGAGGGGCCAGCGGCGACGCTCCCTCTGTCTAATTAGCTGTGATTCTTGCTGCACAGTTCATGATGAGCTAATCGAACATTTGCAAAATAATGACATACCGGGAGCAGCTATTCCTTCATCGGAGGCCCTGCTATAAGAATAACAATAATGATTCTATTATAGAAGAGCGGACTTTAAAACGCAGCTCGGCCACCACAACAGAGAAGGTAATTGTGCTGTTGTTATCCACACAATCAACAAGCTATTGTTGGCGACTAGAAAAATAAAGGAGCAGAGAATGGGTGCCACGGTGATTGGTCTGCTCTGCCATGCGGGGCCCAAGCTGAATAGTCTGGCAAAGAAGGTCCTTGATAGAAAGGTTTGGATGAAGACAACTGTCTGGCTTTTCTCTCTTTTTTTTGTGTCTGGGCCTCTTTCTCTCACCGCTTAAATAACCCACAATCCGCATTAGACTGCTGCTATTCATATAGTGAATGGGGCTGGGCCACGGAAGAACATCTTTTGGGCAAGGGAGGCTTAGGTAGCCTCCGTGTGCTAGACCCATGAAGATCTGAGCCTGTGTTTACTCAGAAATATCTCTGTGTAGATTGGTATCAATTGGTACCCTGCCATACCGCTTCTATACTACATTAAAGCAACGCACGAGCCCAGGTTGAAACTTTCCAGCTCTGCTGAAACTAAATTAAGGCTCATAAGCCAAACGCAAACATGTCCATGAAGTGACTGATAGCTATAAACAAAATAACTAACCATAGAGAATAATATCAATTAATCATCAGCATGCATGGCAAATGAGCGACAGTCCAGAAGTGCTGGAATCCGATTAAATCACAGCACATTAAAAACTTAAGAGATTTTTTTTTTTCGTCTTCTTCGTCTTTCAAATCTAGGTCAGTGTGGGACTGAAAGTTCGAGTCAAATCTAAAATGAGTTTTTGAGAGCGATGAAGGCAGTTAGTCATTTGAATCCTCATGTGCTGACTGGTGTGAGAACGGCTCTTTGTTCGCGCGAGCAGAGGCCGAGGGGAGAGGGAATGCTAAGTGGGCCCCCTTTGCCTAGTCAACCTTCAGTGTGCTTCATTTATCTTCATCTTGTTAGAGTAAATTAATTAACAATCTAGCTGTTACACACTTTCTCCTTTCATTACATCAAATAATGGCAGAGATGGAGGAGGAGGTCCTCTCCTCTGGGATTAGCCTAGAACTGCTGGAGACATCTCTCTCTTACACTTTTCCTTACTCTGTTTCTCCCTCCCTCACTGTTTCTGTAACCCAACCTTACGGCAGACTTCCCAGTTATCAATTTTTTGATATGATCAAACTAAAAAGGTCGGTGCATTTTACGCACAAATGAAAATTAATAATTTGATAGTGCTCCTTTTAAAAATTCACCTCCAAAAGAAAACAGAGCTTTAACTGCTCACGGTTGTCATTATCAATGTAAAAACATAATAAACATAATTAAATAAATCCTCATATACAATGGGTACGGAAAGAATTCAGACCCCCTTACATTTTTCACTCTTTGTTATACTGCAGTCTTTTGTTAAATCGTTTAAGTATTTTTTTTCCCCCTCAATGTACACACAGCACCCTGTATTGACAGAAAAACACAGAATTGTTGACATTTTTGCAGATTTAATAAAAAAGAAAAACATATATCACATGGTCCTAAGTATTCAGACCCTTTGCTCAGTATTTTGTAGAAGCATCCTTTTGATCGAATACAGCCTTGAGTCTTTTTGAGAAAGATGCAAGAAGTTTTTCACACCTGGATTTGGGGCTGTGACACTCAAATATTTAACTCAGGTGCTGTCCTTAAATGGAATATGTTTGGGACGACCAGAACCCTTCCTGGAGCTGGCCGTCCGGACAAACTGAGCTATCGAGGGAAAAGAGCCTTGGTGATAGAGGTAAAGAAAAACCCAAAGATCACTGTGGCTGAGCTCCAGAGATGCAGTCAGGAGATGGGAGAAAGTTGTAGAAAGTCAACCATCACTGCAGCCTCCACCAGTCTGGGCTTTATGGCAGAGTGACCAGACAGAAGCCTCTCCTCAGTGAAAGCTACAATTTGCTAAAAAACACCTGAAGGACTCCAAGATGGTGAGAAATAAGATTCTCTGGTCTGATGAGACCAAGATCAAGATTTTTGGCCTTAATTCTAAGCAGTGTGTGTGGAGAAAAAGATGCATGTGTATACATTAATGAGGGAAAAACAAAACCTTGATTTTAGCAAATGGCTGCAATATAACAAAGAGTGAAAAATTTAAGGGGTCTGAGTACTTTCCGTACCCACTGTACTACTGTTATGATCAGCTGGATGTGCCAGTCCAGATTGGATGGCACTCCAGCCCCCCATGTACAGTGTCTGTGTTTGTACATTACATGTATGATCTGTCACCTGTGTACTCTGCCTCCACCCACCTCATGTGTTGTCTTAGTAACCAATATGTTCTCCTCCCACCTCATGTGTCTCCTTGGCAACTGATGTGTTCTCCTCCCCTCTGTCTGGTTAGTCCTGTGTATAAATACTCCAGTTCTCCAGTCATTCCCCGCTGATCATTGTGTGTGTGTCTAACCACCTTTGTAAGCGTTTTTCCATCTGTCCCAGTTGTAATGTTAATGTTATTCTGATTCCCCAATGCCGACTTCTGCCTGCCTCCTGACAACGATTCTACCTGTCCTGTATTGCTCTGTTGGCAGTGTATCTGACCATCGCCTGTTGACTCTGTCCTGTGAACTCGTTAATAAATACTTTGCAAATGGATTCGACCGTCTCGCTCCTGATCCTTGACAACTACCATAACAACATTTTATCATTATTTTAATAACATGCAGTTACAGTCATGTCTTTTATGAGGAAATCAAAAAACTTGCAGGCCCGAAATGTTCAAAAAGTCACATAGTGTGTAAGCCACAGTAATATTGTGAATATTTAAAAAGTCAACCAAAATGCAAATTAAAGGTGAAAAAAAAAAAAACAGCTTTACCGAGGAAACAACATTTCAGTCATAACATGGCCTCATCCAGTGCCTAGTCATATCGATTTATAAGCAGATATGAACATTTTCCCACTCTTTGTAAATATTTAGGGCCTAAAGGGTGTGATGTTGCGGGTAAGGTCATGCCTGTCAAGGGAGACCGTGGTGAACTTGGGCAACGCGGCAAAAAAGGAGAACGAGGAGAAAAAGGACGTCCAGGGCCACCAGGTCCACCAGGTACAATGCCACAAGCACAATTCTCTACTTTTCTCTGAATTTTTTGTGATTTCATCTTATGTTTGCACAATGACCCACCTTTAAGGAACACAAGGTCAAAGAGGAAGCAAAGGTGCAGATGGAGGTGCTGGACAAAAGGGGCAACATGGACCAAAGGGAGATACTGGCCCAAAAGGAACAAAAGGTAAGTGTTAAAACTTTAAACACCTAGACGGTTTTCTTTTTGGACTATAATTAATAATACTGTACCATATAGTTATTTTTGGATATGTAATTTTTTTGTTAAGAAGTCTCTCATTCTTTTTATATATATATATATATATGCCAGAAAAAGTTATGTTTTCAAAATTTTAAAAACTTTAAGTGAAAATTCTAATGCCAACCTTGTTTGTCTCCTAAGGTTTTCCTGGTTTATCAGGCGAAGTGGGTCCCAAGGGTTCACAAGGTCCACCTGCCACAACGGGCGGATTCCTTTTTACCAAGCATAGTCAGAATGTATTAGAACCACCCTGTCCTCCTGATTCAAAGTATATGTACTCTGGATATTCGCTTCTCTTCATCAAAGACAATAAAAGCGGACATGGACAAGACCTAGGCATGAAACACAGACAGAACATTCATACGACAACTCATGCACATACATAGTTGTGGGAACACCCGTAAACATAACATGTACACAACACTCATGAGCGCAGATTTTTACAGTCTGTGTGTGCTTACGTGTTTGTAGGAACTGTGGGAAGCTGTTTGAAAATGTTCTCCACCATGCCTTTCCTGGTGTGCAATCCCAATGACACATGTCAATATGCCTCACAAAATCATCACTCCTATTGGCTGTCTACAGACAAACCGACGTCTCCCACCATGCCACAGATATCTGGTGGTTTGTTGGCGGAATATATCAGCAGGTAAACGCAGAGCCTGTGTTTCCTCAGTTAATTTGATGTAATAAGTCAGTTTGTATTTTTTGCATTGATAGATAATATAAGTTCAACGGTTTTTCTCTCAACTCCTCAAAGGTGTTCAGTATGTGAGGCACCAACTAAGGTAATAGCAGTTCACAGCCAGACCACGGTAATCCCAGCGTGCCCAAGAGGATGGCTTCCACTATGGGAAGGTTACTCCTTTGTAATGGTAAGTTATTATTTACAAACTATGTCAATAAAGACATCTTGATAGCTTGAAAGGCATCCAATATTTTTAGCGAATTGTTGAAAGTTTACATTTAGCACCTTGAGTTCTTATGATCCACGCAGTATAGCTTTTGGGTCGAATTTAATATTAAAATTAACATAAAAGCTTGTACTTTGTAATATTGCAATAAAAATGGTTTGTGGTCATTTTCGGTTGCAACAAATTATATTTAAAAATATATTAAAATTATAATATTGCTGTTTTTACTGTATTTTTGATCAAATAAATGCAGCATTGCTGAGCATGTAAACGGTAACATACTGTATAGACTCACAATATATAACTGTGCTTGAACTGATTTATTTCTTAGCAAACGGGTGCAAAGGCACAAGGTTCCGGGCAGCCGCTGATTTCTCCTGGATCCTGTCTAGAAGAATTCCGGATGATTCCATTCATAGAATGTCATGAGCGTGGCACCTGTAAATTTCTTAATTCCTCCAGCTTCTGGCTTGCATCACTGGATCCAAGCAGAATGTTCAGGTACAGGAATTTTATTTGAATCCGTTTTGCCAATTCAATCTAGTACTGTAACTCTTTTTCCCTTTGAAGGGCAAAAACAGTATTTTCACAAATCAGATTTGACTCTTCCAGTCTGTCTTCACAATTCACTGCTTAAATCCTTAACTAGAATTGATTTTAAAATAATGCTGGTGTATAAAATAAACAATATTAGGAACCTTTATCCTTTTTTATTTTCATTCCTCAGTACCCCAGTTCGCCAGACAGCAAGACAGCAAGACATCAGCCGCTGCCGGGTCTGCATGAAGCGGTATTTTTGAAATCAGAGGTGCCTTGGTAAAAGACTTGAATTATGGACTTCCATTCGTGGGTTTTTCATGACTTGTCAGTAAGATCTGTGAAGTCAGCCCTGAAACTGAAACAACTGGATAAATAGTTCTCCCTGGATATATATCGTCATTGTGGTCCAGACCAGGAAAAATAGTACTCACCCTCAGGCCAAGATGTAGATGAGACTTAATCAGAACAGATTTGGAGAAAATTATCATTACATCACTTGCTCACCAATGGTTCCTTTGCAGTGAATGGGTGTCGTCAGAATGAGAGCTGATAAAAACATCACAATAATCCACACCACTCCAGTCCACAAGCAGTGGAGGTTGCATGTGTGTAAGAAACAAAGCCATAGTTTCTGCCCAGATACAATCCATAATAACACTCCATCTATTGTTGACTTCTCACATCAACAATCTGTTTTGGATGTTTTCGAATGTAAATGGCGATGAGACGAGACGATGAGTATTTGTTTTCACTGGGAAAAGCAATAGATGGTTTGAAGTTAAAAGCAACTTAATGAAGGATGTTTATTATAAACATCCATGTATTTGCTACACAGGATGTTAATTGATGGACTGATTTGTGTGGATTACTTGTAGATTGTGATGTTTTTTCCCCCCAAACATCAGGTTGACATGCATGCAAGGTGTGCTTGCAACACGTGGGCAGGCAATATGCTAATGTTTCAAAAATCCATAATTGGGGCACTTTAACAGCAGTTTTTTGTTTTGGATTTGCTAAATCCAAGGTACCAGCTCAGTGTTTCTCAATTCCAAGGGTTATTTAGCATTAGTTTCTTTATCTTTTGACATGTCCAGCACATATAAATGTGTTTCTAAATTACTCATAACAGATTTTACTACTACTTCTCATTACTAAACTATTTTTCATTTGTAGTTAATCATTAATGGCTTTTGCGTGCGGTAGTAGGCCATTAGAAAATCCTGGCATTGAGAAACAGGCTCAGTGAATAATTATTTGAGCTCAGATTGCTCATATTGAGCGTAAATTGTGTATAATGAATTTGATATTTAAAACCGAATGCTACTGAAAAATAGTTTAGTAATTCAATTTTAAATATTTAGTTTATTTTTGTCATTATTAATTGTTAACTAATACACTTGACATTAATGTCTTCCTTAGTAACACTGTATAAACAAATGTTAATATTACTAATTTAACAATCAAGTACAAATAAATAAAAAAGCCTTCCGAATTCCCAAATTTCCCATAAATACCTTTAAATAAATTTCAGCAGTTCTCTGCTTATGTATTTTGAATGTGTGTGCAATTGTGTAAGCCATTAGGACTTTACTCATGAAAGAAACAAAGTCTTACTTCGAAGCGTACAAAACTGCTCGTACAAAGATGTTTTTTGGTGCTGAGGTTTTGCAAAGTGTATTTAAGCTTGTTTATATTTAACACTGAATGACTCAGAGTTAATGGTGCTATTTGTTAGTTTATGAAAAAGGAAAAGAAACTTGAGAAGCGCTGAGAGAGAAACGAAGTGTGTTTATGTGTGGTCATTATGTGAATTTACCAGAAACTTATTATTATAGCGTTGCATTAAAGAGCTTTCCATATGACTCATTTTCTGTTGTAATCAGTTGTATACTGTAAACAGGAATTGTAATGAAATATTACATATAAAAGCGTGGCAATGCCGAATGAACTAATAAATTAGGAGTGTAGTCTTGAAAAAACTTCCTCTGCAGAAAAAATGAAAACTGTCATCATTGTGTCATCACCTGCTTTATCAAAGATCTATTGCGCTCAGTCAGGTGTATATGTCTGCTCTTTTTCGTTACTAAACAACATAAAGCAGAATAGCCTAAGTGTGATTCATGTGTCCATATGACTCACAAATGATGTGTTTTGTGCTTTCATAATTGCAGGATTTCACGTTTAGTATAGAAGTTAATGGTCTCTCTTTTTTTTTATTTTATTTTTATTTTTTGACTGCAGTGTTTAATAGCTCAAGAACTGCATAGAAAATCCTATTATGGTTTTTGTCAGAATAATAAAAAAACAAAATAATGTGTATATATTTTTATACTCCATCAGGCCATAAATAAAGAATATTGTGTTTGGATGTGTAGTAACATTGCACTGATTTAATAAATAATCTTTTGGATGAAATGCATATTTACTCATTTTTGTTTATATATATATATATATATATATATATATATATATATATATATGGATATTTATACTGAATATGTTATTATAAAAAAATATTAAGCATGTAACAGCACATATTTGTACCAAAGCTTTACCGAAAACTACACTGTTGTTTTAAGTTAAATTAAAACTCTGATTTCCCCCTAAGATAAGATGGTATACTTTAAATTGATACACTTTAATTTTGGTGACACCAAAAAATTATGGAAAAAAAATGAAGGACAAAAAGTGAGTCCCAATTATCTTAAACATGCTTTAAAAGCACACTCTCAGAAATAAAGGTACAAAAGCTGACACTTTTCAAAAGGTACACTTTTGTACCTATTAGGTTCAAATATATACCTTTAAGGTACCAAAATGGACCCTTTCAGGGGTGGGGAATGTTGATCCTGTAGTAGGGCCACTCTCCTGCAGAGCTTAGCTCCAACCCTGGAAAAAATATACCTAACTGCATCCTGAAGACCTTGATTAGCTGGCACAGGTGTGTTTGATTAAGGTTGGAGCTAAACACTGCAGGGTCACCGGCCCTTCAGGATCAACGTTCTCCACCCCTGCTTTAGGTCCAAACATGTTCCTTTTGAAGAGGGACCGCCCAAGTGACAGCTTTTGTACCTTTATTTCTGAGAGTGCACTATAAACTAATGTGTGTCAAGTGTTTAACATATGAATTCTACATTTTATGTAATCTTGTGTTTTATTAATTTGTTTGCTTTTCCTAAGTCATGACTGCTTAAGGCTGACCACAAGATGTCAGGCCAGAGTCTCTTTTAAATACCTAATGCAAATGTTTTTTGTCACTTTTGCTATGCGATTTTGAGATTTAATCATCAGTTTATTATATCCACTCTTTTTTAAGGTTGTGACCTCATAGCAAATTCAGAAAGCTTAAAGTGACCCACTTTTTCTACCTAATTGCTACAACCTGGGACTTAAAGTCAGAAATATAAATAAATTTACAATTTTGGAAGGCTGTCTACCACCATCATATTCTTCTAATAATTCTTATATGGCATTGCTGTGAAAACCTTTTGGCATCTTTATTTTCAAGACTGCAGACTGTTGCTAATGGCCCATATTCCTCTACATAATATTCAGGTCTGATATGGTTTGGTCAAAATATGTTTCGAGGAGTTTAAAAACCATATAAGTAAAAGTGACACTTGTCTTAGTTTAATAATATGTATTCTACTGAAAAGATTAAGTACATTTGGGTTTGTTTTCTAATCCATATTACAGCTGCCACTATATCCTTAATCAATGCTTTGAAGCTTAATTCAGAATTCACTAATAATTAAATTCATTCATTTATCTCTACAGTGCGAATGGAAGATGTTCCCAACAGCACAAATGCTTGTACTTCTTGTGTTAACACTTGAAGAAACGCACATTAAACTCTTCACTCAGAATCAATTAAGTTCATAAAGGCTTTTATTCTTCGCTTCTGCTGTGGCGTGTGTGCTTCAGAGCGATGGAGACGCACACCCAGGCATTTCTCTGTTGTATTTGTTTTAGATTAGCTGAACAAACCCGAATCCATTCAGACTAATGCTTTTATTGTAGCCCCCATTGTCAAGTCGCAATTCGTTCATTTGCGTTATCTAAATGAGAGTGTTTCCCATTAGTGTGGGACCAGAAGAATCTTAATGCTTTATGACATCACAATCCACTATCACCCGGCAACCGGGCAGCTGTCAGTCAATCGTACGAGTGGAAGGAGAGTTTAAAAAGAGCGCTTGGGATTTCTGAGGGTCCAGAACCAGAACCACAGCTACACAGAGACACTCCGTGAGCTTTGAGATGAGACTGTGTGAGCTGCAGTGTTATTTGGCCCTGTTGGGTTTGTCCCTTTTGCTATGTGGTCGCAGTGCAAATTCACAGCTGGAACCGGACCTGGACCTCCGCCATCGCAGACTTATGCAGAGAGCAAAAACGATTGGACAGGCAACACAGGTGAGTCTCAAATGAACATTAACATGAAATCTGGGGCCCGTATTTATCAGCTAGCATCTGGTTTTCCATTGTCTGCATGTTTAAGCCTGCCATGCATCACAAACTCACATTCAACAAACGTTATCTTTAATGAGTAATAGATGGTTCCTTCAAAATTTGTCATTTATTCATCTTCATTTCACTACAATAAGGTACAGACTGACTTTCTAATGCGAAACACAAAAGAAGCATTTCATCGTTTTTTGCACATGTGTCAAGTCAATGAAGTCCAAAAAAATACTGGACCCCATTGATTTCAATCTATGACCAATATATATATATATTTATATATATATATATTTATATATATATATATATATATATATTCTGTTTGTGTTCTGCCAAAGAAACATTGTTATAACGATTTTAAAATGGTGAATAATGGCAATTTCAGCACATTTTTGGAAGGACTATCCTTTTAAATACTAAACCTATATTTTATTTTGTTTAATGCTGTAGTTCATTCTGCTTTTAATAGACATTTAAACTGGAGATGAATACAATCCTGAACTAATTCTATAGGAAGACATCATTACTTTCAGTCCTTCTCTCTCGCTCACTTGCCTACGCACATTTCTAAATCACCCTGTGTTTTTCTCATTTACGTCTTGGCAAGTAAATGCATTATCTTTTGCCATACAGGAACTTTGAGTTAATGAAATGTATTTAGTTCTAATGAAAACCCACATTGCCCTATAAATACAAAATGGCTTTTCTCATTTAGCCTCAGTTACCTCATGTATACCTTGATCTAAATGAATGCGCACCGTTAGCTTTACTAGGTGTTTATTTTCCCAATAAAAGGGGGGAAATAGCCTGAGATGCTGATCCTATCTTTTGTGTTTTAACATTTCTCTCAGGACTGGACTAAGAAAGATCTGGAGGAGTTCCTTACCCTGCTTTCCATGCCTGAAATGGAGATGCGCGGGACTGACATTTCAACGGCAGGTCAAAACGAGGACCTGCGGGTGGAGATAGAACGTTCGGCGGAAAGCTCAAACCACCTGCCCGCTCGGGAACGCAAGGCAGGATGCAAAAACTTCTACTGGAAGGGCTTCACTTCCTGCTGAGGCCTTCAATTGAAATCGCCAATTAAAACCTACTCGAATCTTTTGCTAAGCTAACTGCTGTGGTCAAACCACAAGTTAATTGGTTCTGTCAGTCAATTGATTGATTGTAAGTTAATAAAATTCTAAATAAAGAATAAAATGAAAAGAGCTTTTTGTTGTGAATGACATGGTGTGTATAGCCTACATTTACAATGCTGTTCTTTGGACTACAGTTGTGAGGCAACATTAGCATTAATGATATGTGTGTGTTTGTTTACGTGATGTCAAAATGGTGATTAGCTGTAATTAACAAGCATTAGGGATCATTCCGTTCTATTAAACATGGTGAGAGGCACGACACACCAATATGATTAAGAATGACAAAGTAGAGAGAGCGATGAAAAAACATTCTGTTCTGAATTCACCTTTCCGCCATTAAAGCCACATGTCCTCTTTAGACGAGCACGCATGACTGACGGAACCTCTATGAAGAGAACAAATAGCCTAACTTTCGCGCGCACGCACAGTTAAGTTTGATGTGTTCTTCATTAGCTTGTTAATGGCAAAACAGACACTGTATGGCAAGCCATTTCAACATTTAATCTATAAACCGCACTAGTATCTATTTCCATATTAGTACTTATATTTTAGATACTTATATCTTTTTCTATTAAGTACTAGTGCTTATTCATTAACTACTAGTGCTTATTCTTTAAAGGTGCAGTGTGTAATATTTAAGAGAATTTATTGGCAGAAATGCAATATAACACACAAAACTATGTTTTCAGAGGTGTCTAAAGGCCGTTATGATTTTATAACCTTAGAACGAGCAATTTATATCTACATACACCTCAGGTCCCCTTACATGGAAGTCGCCATTTAGTGCTGCCATGTTTCTATAGTAGGCTTTAAACGGACAAACTTCTACAGAGCGTGTTTCGTCAGTACGTTGTTCTACGTCTTCCTTGATGTTTTAAGAGGCCGCTCGTGTCGTCACCACGTTAAAATGTGCATGGAGAAGTAATGGTAGTATGAGCAAGCAAGTCAGCAATGTTTTTCTGGTGGAAGTAAGAGGACATAAAATTTAAGTACTAGTCAAAAGTGAAAAGCTGATATCTCAATGACAGATCTCCATAGATGTCAATGGCAATGGTTTTTATTTTTTTTACTAATAAGAATATAATAACTACTAGTCACTATTGAAATAAGTACTAGTATCTAATGATTAATCTCCTTCCAGAGTTGGGATTCTCATTATGTGTTCTTTTGTGTCAATGTTGCAAGCTGTCCTGTGACAATGTCTGTTGGATTTGCTTGCAAGACTAAGGCAACAGGGCGCCATGGGCTGATTTATGACTTCATGTTGTCTTGAGGCCTCTTTAGGGAATTCGGCTCCTCCTGTTTTTAATGTTACGATTGAATCTTAAGTGTCTGATCTCTAATGACTACAAAAGTAGTAAAACTAGTACCTAAAGAATACGCAATAGTAGCTAAGTAATAAGCACTAATACTTAATGGAAAAGATACTATTATCTAAAAAATAAGAACTAGGAACATGAAAATGGATACTAGTGCGCTTTGGAGATTAAATGTTTAAGCGGCTTGCCATAGACACTGCTCCATGACTTCAGCCCCGTCCCTTGAGGCTCGCGCACGGATGCACAGACAGGGTGGAAAAGGCTGTTAGTCAGTTGTAATTGTTATTTAATTATGGTCCTGAAAGCACCGCAAATATTTCAACACATCTGGACTGTTTGATTAGCAAGCCTGAGAAGAGACTTTGTCAAGCATTATGAACGGCTCTCTGCTGCTCTGTTTACCGAGTACACACATTTCTGTCTCTTTCTGTGTGTGTGTGTGTGTGTGTGTGTGTGTGTGTTTGGAGAGAGGTTTAGGCTACACATCATCCTTTTACCTAGAGAAAAGGACAAACTTGCATTAGAATATGCAATATTCTATACATATAATATGTTTCATTTCTCCTAAAAATGAGATTAAATGGAGAGCAAATGGATTTTTGTTGACGTATTCTGCTTTTTAGAAGTAAATGACCCCAGAAATCTTAATAAAGTGACAAACTGTGGTCAGATGATTTGCAATCGAATGTCAAAATGTCAAAAGATTTAAAATATATTTTTTATATTTCCAAGATATAACTGCTTCTTATTTATAGTCTTTGTTTTTTGTGACACACATTAAAAAAAAAAAAAAATTCATTGTTATTCCCTCATAATTCCCCTCATCCAGCTAAAACAAAACACAAATATCCCACAATCCCTCTGTTACAAGGACAACAATGCATCAATTGAGTGTATCTTCTCTGTCCACACGGCTCTACCAAAGCCAGTGACGTGTCATGCTCTCTAAACAAAAGGCTCATTACTGTCTTTCACGATCCCCTTTGCGTGCAAGAATAAGCGAAGGAAAACTGGCACACAGCCAAAGTTATTTCAATTCATTGCAGTGCAGCTTATATATGGTATTTTGTTACTTAACTATTCTTTATTTCAGTCTGGTCAGATGGAGATACACCGGCCACTGTGTCTGCAGCTGTCAATCAAACCAATCAGTCATGCCACATTGAATATAATGAGTCATCATGTCAGCTGGACGATTTCTCTTTATCAGCTTTCACTGCCTGCCTGCAACCAACTGTTATTTCTCATGGAGACATTTTGATTTTGTTAATGTTTAGCACAAATATTTGCAAATGTTGCAATGTGATGCTGCCAAACTGCTGTTAAGCTGATGCAAAAGCTATTTAAGTAATATTGGCAGTAAAAGAAATACTTTATACTATAACCTGTTTTTATTTTATTACAACTTTTATTTATTCATTTTTTAATTAGTGTTTTTTTCACGCTTTCTTAACGGAATCATTAGTCTGTGAACGACGCAGGCAATCATCAAAGAATTATTCAAACAACACAAATCACAATCACTCAGCACGGCTTCCTTAACACAGTGGTGTGTGCGTTTGAGTTTTAAATGTGTGCTGTGAGAGGACCAGCATGCTGTCTGCACACACTAAGCTGGTCCATTAGCCTTTGAGGCCTTAAACACTCCCTACCATTCATCCCATTAAACTCCATTTAACATTCTTCCCACAGCTAGGCCACCTATCAAGATCTCTCTAGCATGTGTGTGTGTGTGTTATGTATGGTTTCATATGCTCTGATTCTGATGGAAGCTGACTGAACTGATGACAGACAGTGACTTGGTCAGAGGTTTATTACATCACACCCTGGCATCTAATACTGAGAATACACACGACTGAACTCAAGCATGTGAGTGCTCGCACACACATTCTCTGTAAAAACCTTTAAAGGGATAGTTCAAAAGGCCAACAATTTTATCAACATTATCTGGTCGGCTAAATGATTTCAATTGGCTGAATTCGGACTGGTCTGCCATTAATGTTTTTTTTGGCAGTTTATAAATCAATTCACACTGGTTGCATTGTGTGATTTTGATTCACTAAAAATAACTGGTTCATTAGAGTCATATGCTTGAGAATCAGAATCATGTGTAGCATTGCAGTCAGTGGGATAACTTATAAAGAAAGTCGTTTTTAAAAAAATCATTATTCCTGGGTACACGGTCTTGTATTACATCTCATTCAACACAGACTGCAAGCTCATATTCTCAACTTAGATAAAATACTATTTATTGGGGTGATGCTGAAGATTCATCAAAGGGCAGCTGATGGTATAGTTACGCTACATCGCAGCAGGAAACACCAGTACGTGGCTTTTCTCGTAATTGTTGTGCGTGTTTTATCGGTATTACCAAAGAGACATTCAATTATGCCTCTTTTTTTAAAGTTTTCTACCGCAGTAAAGTTCTAATGAGGTCTTGTATCTACTAAGAAAGTGTTCAGAGCAAGGCAGTGAAAAGCGTCGCCTTCTAGTCATTTTACACCGACATTAAATTAACTTCATTACCAGCACACTGCACCATCAGCGGGGAAAGAACATTAGAGAAATGAGCCAGCACAAATATGTCCACTTCTGCCTCCAAATCCCCATTTAAACTCGCTTAAATTCTACCTCCTCAGTGACTCATATAGAAAATTACTGTAGGATAAACCCAAGCCAGACTGTACTCTCAGCTGTAGCAATATTTTTTCCTCCATCATTAAAACACTTTGGAGGACTCCTTTATTATGTTGCGGCGTTTCTGTAGAAAAATTGGGTCATTTGAGGGTAGGGATGGGTCTGTACTATTTGGTAGTTCACCAATGAATGAAAGATTGCAAAAAATGTACTCACCCCGAGGCTATTCCAGATCTAGATGAGTTTGTTTCTTCATTGTTATGAATTATTGGACTCGTTATTTGGCCAGAAGTAGCCGCTTAAAATTAAAACACCTTAATGATGGATTTGTTTGTTGAATCTATGTTTTGCATAGCCTTGGAATGAGTAAATGTTTTTTTTACTCTTTTACACTTTGTGTTTTTTGTATTGTGTTTTAAATTCTTAATATCTACGTAAAGGTTATTATTTGTCATATGTAGTATTTTTATGATTTTATGTTGATGCTCTGAGGCCGTGAAATTATGTGTCTGGGTTCTTTTCGTCATCTTCACACCAGCAAATTAAATCACAGATGCTCGAAGCAGACCTGATGATACATCCATGTTAAAATATTCTGTTAAATCATCATGCTGTCCTATGGGAAAGCTAGTTTTCTGTTTTAGAAAAGGAGATACAGGAAGAGTGAGGGAGGGAGGGAGACCACCTGACCTTCATCCACCACATACTGCATTTTCTGTGATATGCCTGCAAACCATTGCAAATACAGTCTGAATAGGGTGCGTATCACATCTCTTATTTCCATAAAGGTCAGACGTGTGTGTACTACAGGCAGACAGATGCATTAACACAGACTGATAGGTCAGCGGGTGGCAGCACTGAGAGCCAGAGAAAGCCTACGATGTGAATGTATTGAGATATAGAATTGATTCCCTGTGTCTGTGGTGGTCATGCTCTTTTGAAAAGTGTTTGGGAATGGAACCTCTGGATATAAGTATAAACTTCTTTGGCGGGCCTGTTAGATCCCCAGTGGTGTAAAACGAGTTTTAAATGTTGTTTTTGATATGCTTAAAGGCAAACCATGTGCAAATTCATCAGTCAACACCATTGTTGAGCATTTGTTCTTCAGAATACCAAAAAAAATCAACCTGTGGCTGAGGTTATATCATTTGCGAAGCATTTCTGTGTTGATTTTGAGAATGTATAGCAGTCTAATATGGTTTGGATTGTGTAATCAACACATTATTATAGCTGTTTCATAAGAGGCCATCTGTAACGATAGAGAGTTGTTCGTATTCATTCGCAACATCTCTTAATGGAGGGTCGAGGAACAAACAGGCAGAGTCAATCACCGGCATACAGAGACAACGTAGGCAAATGCAATTGGATGGTCAGGAAGGCAAAGGGTCGGCAACAGGTTATCCAAAAACAGCGAAATAAACAAAAGCAAAGAATGCAAAGGGAACTCGGGAACAGGAATAACACGTTACACACAAACAACGAACCGTAAATACACAAAGACATCCGGGGCATTTATCCACATGAAACTGGGCGGAGACCACTATGAAACACCATAACAACAAACGAGGAGGGCGGAGACATGAGTTCATGGGAATGAGTCCGGGCATGAAAACAGAGGTAAACACGCACACAGTTTGCTGGGCGCTGGAGTTCCATCCAGAGAGCTGGCACATCCAGCTGATCATGACATAGCCCCCCCTCATAGGAGCGGCTTCCAGACCCTAGAGACTTAGGAGCCAGAGGGAACGCCCACCAGGGCAGGGCAGACGACGGAGAAGTCCATATGGGCGGTGCAGACGGCGGGAAAGCCCTCCAGGGCAGAGCAAATGGTGGAGATGCCAACCTGGGCAGATCAGACAGCGGGGAAGCCCTCCAGGGCGGAGCAGGTGGCGGAGATGCCCACCTGGGCGGATCAGATGGCGCAGATGCCCTCCAGGGCTGACCAGGCACCAGAGAAGCCTTCCAGGGCAGAGCGGACGGCGGAGAAGTCCACCCGGGCCGATCAGGCAACGAGGATGCCCTCCTGGACCGACCAGACAGTGAAGAAGCCCTCCCAGACGGACCAGGAAACTGAACTGCACTGAGGAGCACAAAAAGGTTAGTTTTGGCCTCATTGGCCGAGTTCATATCTGAGGCTGGTTCAGGGTGAGTGGTCCCGGTAGCCGGGGCTGGTCCGAGAGGAAGTTCAGCAGGCCCTTGGCCTGGTTCAGGGCAAGATGACAGTTCAAAGGCCTCCTTAGCCAGTTCAGGGCAAGACAAACGTTCAACGACGGCCTCCATGGCCGATTCTGGGCAGGATGGAAGTTCAAAGGCCTCCTTGGCCGGTTCAGGGCAGTGTGAAAGTTCGAAGGCTTCTGTGGCTGGTTTAGGATCGGGCTTGAGCTCCAGGACAGGCTCTGCAGCCACCAGTGGAGACCCCAGAGATTCCATGACCAGGGTCGACATCACTGGGGTACGTGAAGCCGCTGGGAAATTCTCTGTGGTCGGGTCAGGACTGAACAGAGGCAGGGGGACGGGCTAAGGTGGATCGGGCCACAGAAGACCTAGATCCTCGGCGGGTTTAGGCCATGGCACATTCAAGTCAATGGCAGGCTCAGGGATGCAGACAGGCTCGGGGTTTTCGGGCCAGGGCAGAATTAGAGCACCAGGGCTTTTAAGAGAACAGACAGGCTCGGGAAATTTGGCACAGGACTGAGCTAAAACATTAGGAGGTATTAATAAGCAATGCCCAGCCCACACACTCATTATAGCAACAGCTATCACAGGCAGCGCTGTGGTCAGAGGAACAGTCTCTATATTAACTTTGTTGGCGATGTTACAAAGTTCAGCCGCCCTTACCGGCACCATCTGAGTATCCGCTAAGCACGAAATCAGTCCCACCTGCCTGTCCGGGAAACCAAGGATGATGTCCGTGATCGTTGGCGACAGGTGTGAAGGCTCCCCGGCGACGATCATTTCGTGCGCAGGTTCAGGTGCAGTGACTATCCTACGAGGGGTCTCGCGATTGGCGGCCATTTTGTGCAGGAGCGGAGTTTGCCGAATGGCGAGGCGATAGCCGAGCCACGGGCTCGCGTTGACGTTCGCAGCGCGACGATTACTCCGTTCGCGACCATGCGTGCAAATGTCATCCTCTACCTCTCCTACTGAGAAGCATGAACCACAGCACAATAAAACTAAATCTATAAGCTGTCCCAATATCCAGACTATAGAGTTACTCGAGGTCCAGGCCAGACAAGAAACAATCCTTGACAACGTCCTCCGTTGCCTTAACGCGGTGGCTGATTGAAATGAAATCCGCAACACATTCCTCAATCCGACATCCGCGTTGAAACAACAAATTTAGATGAGCTGGGGAAACCGGCGTATATTCCTGCCTGTGAGGCAGAGAAAAGTCTCTGAACTCACGTCCATTAAAATCGGGGCATTTATGCACATGAAACTGGGCGGAGACCACAATGAAACACCATAACAATAAACGAGCAGGGTGGAAACATGAGTTCATGGGAATGAGTCCGGGTATGAAAACAGAGGTAAACACATACACATACAGTTTGCTTGGCGCTGTAGTTTCATCCAGAGAGCTGGCACATCCAGCTGATCATGACACCAACGGCTAATGATATCAATTACGCGTGCAATGTTGTAGAAAGCGATGCACAAAATGCATTATCATTCTGATATACAGTATTGACTTGTAAACGACGCTGTATAATTCACTCTTCCTCTTCTTCTTGAGAATCATTTTATAGTTCAAACATGTGTATACTGTATGGCTGAACGAATCCAGTATCGCCATTTGCTATTGTGTAGCATTCACTACATAACTGAGTGAAAGTGAATGCACAAGATCTATACTAAATGAGGTAAGGATGGAGTTAAAAATGCTGTTTTAGGGGAAATGGAAAAAACATTTCAATATGTCATTTTGATTATCAACAAATGTGTTTTAAAGGAATAAAATTAGTGACTGCACGAGGAGAGCAGAAGGATGTCTCAATGAGATTTCATGCTTTTGCAATGCATTGTTCTAGAACCCTCAGAATGGAATATGTAAATAAGTATGACTCACATTCAAATAAATATGTAAATCACAGAGGTGACCATAGGAAGTGACATCATAGCCAACTGTGTCTGATTTTAGCGACAGCTTCGAAAAGAACTAAATAAATTAAGCAATTAAGAAGTGCATGTGACGGAAAACTGATAATTGCGTAATATGTTAAAGAAGCAAAGTAGTTTGGAGTTGTCGATTAGCATGAATTCTGCATATGCATGAATAGCTCCCAAAACTGGTTACGTTTTCATATTCCTAATGCAGGAGAAAAGAGATTTGATGTTATTTAAGCTGCATAAAAGAATCTCAGCGGTTCAATTGCAGCCGATTCTTTGTTGCAAAAACGGAGATGAAAAGTTTGAAAGCAATTTATTTCGAGACGCTCAGGAGATCATTTTGACCTGCTCATAGACATTGATACACACACACACACACACACACTTGAGAGAAAGTATGTTGAAGAGCTGATTAGCAGTGTGAGGGTGGGTAGACGGGGTTTGGCGAGGCAGTGTTTAAATATCAATGCTGAATGATTCCGCTGCCAGGTGCTCTTTTCTTTCGGCTCTGCCTGACTGCTCCATCACTAAATACCATTGATTCTGCTATTACACACATGGGGTGTAATGCTTTTTAGAAGTACCATTTGTTTGAGACTGTGTGAATATGTTTGCTTGAACCTGATGAGAAATACAGTGAGTAATGTTGTATCACAGGGCAGGTGTCTGAAGCTCATGATTTCACAATGCATAGAACTGCCAAAATGTTGAATCATGTTCTCTACATGATGCAGTACATTATACAGAAAGCATCAACTTTGAAAAAGAGTGAAAAAGACATAGAATGCAATGTGATTGCATAGGATTTCATACATAGTGAAAAGGGAAATGTTTCATAATGTTTGCATGTGCACACATACACACACACGTAATCAGCGGTAAATGCCATCAGGTGCGTGATTTCACATTGAGCCGTATATACTACACACAGCCGTTGTTCACTGA